>JARQOC010000003.1:145197976-145258701 GCA_033576535.1 Allobates femoralis
TCCCCTCTTTCTTCTTTTTTATTTCTACACTTATGCTGTGTATGCACATTTATGCATCTGTGCGTATGTGTCATATATGTGTGGGCAGGTTGTTGCATGCATATACTCATATCCTGCATATGCACATGTGTGTGTTTGTGTATACAGTTGTGGCCAAAAGTATTGACACCCCTGCAATTCTGTCAGATAATACTCAGTTTCTTCCTGAAAATGATTGCAATTACAAATTCTTTGGTATTATTATCTTCATTTAATTTGTCTTCAATGAAATAACACAAAAATAATTGTCCTAAAGCCAAATTGGATATAATTCCACACCAAACATAAAAAAGGGGGTGGCCAAAATATTGGCACTGTTAGAAAAATCATGTGATGCTTCTCTAATTTGTGTAATTAACAGCCCCTGTAACTTACCTGTGGCACCTATCAGGTGTTGGCAATAACTAAATCACACTTGCAGCCAGTTGACATGGATTAAAGTTGACTCAACCTCTGTCCTGTGTCCTTGTGTGTACCACATTGAGCATGGAGAAAAGAAAGAAGACCAAAGAACTGTTTGAGGACTTGAGAAACCAAATTGTGAGGAAGCATGAGCAATCTCAAGGCTACAAGTCCATCTCCAAAGACCTCATCAAGAAGTTTAAAGCCCATAGCACTGTGGCTAACCTCCCTAGATGTGGACGGAAAAGAATAATAGCGTCAATCCGTACTATCAGTCGGCGTCTGAATGAAAAGGGACTGTATGGTAGGATACCAAGGAAGACCCCACTTCTTACCCCAAGACATAAAAAAGGCAGGCTGGAGTGTGCCAAAACTTACCTGAGAAAGCCTAAAACGTTTTGGAAGAATGATCTCTGGTCAGATGAGACAAAAGTAGAGCTTTTTGGGCAAAGGCATCAACATAGAGTTTACAGGAGAAAAAAAGAGGCATTCAAAGAAAAGAACACGGTCCCTACAGTCAAACATGGCGGAGGTTCCCTGATGTTTTGGGGTTGCTTTGCTGCCTCTTGCACTGGACTGCTTGACCGAGTGCATGGCATTATGAAGTCTGAAGACTACCAACAAATTTTGCAGCATAATGTAGGGCCAAGTGTGAGAAAGCTGGGTCTCCCTCGGAGGTCATGGGTCTTCCAGCAGGACAATGACCCAAAACACACTTCAAAAAGCACTAGAAAATGGTTTGAGAGAAAGCACTGGAGACTTCAAAGGTGGCCAGCAATGAGTCCAGACCTGAATCCCATAGAACACCTGTGGAGAGATCTAAAAATGGCAGTTTGGAGAAGGCACCCTTCAAATATCAGGGACCTGGAGCAGTTTGCCAAAGAAGAATGGTCTAAAATTCCAGCAGAACATTGTAAGAAACTCATTGATGGTTACCGGAAGCGGCTGATCGCAGTTATATTGGCTAAAGGTTGTGCAACCAAGTATTAGGCTGAGGGTGCCAATACTTTTGTCTGGCCCATTTTTGGAGTTTTGTGTGAAATTATCAATGTTTTGCTTTTGCTTCATTCTCTTTTATTTTTTTCATTCAAGACAAATTAAATGAAGATAATAATAACATAGAATTTGTGATTGCAATCATTTTCAGGAAGAAACTGATTATTACCTGACAGAATTGCAAGGGTGTCAATACTTTTGGCCACAACTGTACATAGTTATGATGTAAACCTGATAATGTATAGTTATACCTTGTACCTTGCATGTAGTTAGGTACAGGGCCGTATTTGGAGTTCCTGCTGCCCTAGGCACTCTCAGCGGCCTGCCGCCCCCCCCCCCCCCCCGTCACGGCCCCTCCCCCTGTCACGACGCCTCCCCCTGTTGAAGCCCCTCCCCGTCATGGCTCCTCCCCCGTTGCAGCCCCTCCCCCGTCACGGACAATCTTCCCATCAGTTGCAGTCTTCCCCCCCAAGCTTTGTGTAGCTTCTACCCCCACATTTCATCATGTAGTACATATAAAAGGTTTGTCCAACCACACTCCAGAGACATACTGACAGGATGTTTAAATTGTGAGCTCCAACGGGGACAGTGTTAATGATGTATGTAAAGTGAAGTGGAGTTCATAGTGTAATATAAGTGCAAAAAATATTATTCTTAAGATGATGTCACAATACCAGGATCTGAGGATCTTCTATTTCGAGGTCAGGGGCTCTCTGATGCGATGATGCTGTCTGCCTCGCTGTCGTCCTCTTTTGACACTGCAGTGCGGTGGATAAGAGCATTAACTGGTTAATAACAAGAAGTATGGAGTGTACTAACTGAGACATAAACCCTTCCCATACCATGTCCAGCAGACATTGTAGGATTACTATATGGATTCTATTATTAGGGTACGGACACACTGGCGTGAAACTTGGATGAGTGCAATGTGTGATTTCATCACATTGCACTCGGACCAATGTTAATCAATCTCTGAGAGCAGATTGTCGAGTGTCGGACGCTTTTTTCTCAGCCAGATTCAGGATGAGAAAAAAGTCGCAACATTCTGCGACAGTCTGCGATTCACGACCGAGACTCACCAATGCATGTCTATGTGTCTGACAAAATCACATACTGCACACTGACAGCACACTGACCATCCGAGAGGCATCAGTTTTTATTTCACCGATACATTATCATTTTGTAACTGAGAACACTTTAAAATGTTCCTGTAAATGATTCTACACTAATAGCTGCTGAGGAAAGAACAGATTGCACACGGATGTGATCTGAGAGAAATGTCGGACACTCGCACAGCAGTTGGAAGCCAAACGGACCAAAAACCGATGACGCTCATCCGACTCTCCTGGATGAGAAACAAACCGAGTTTAAGGCGGCGGGAGACAGTGTACCACCGTGTCCTCAGCTCCGTGCTGTGCAGTGTACCACCATGTCCTCTGCTCCGTGCTGTGCACAGATAGTGTACCACCATGTCCTCAGCTCTGTGCTGTGTACCACCATCTCCCCAGCTCTATGCTGTGCACAGACAGTGTACGGTACACTGTCTGTGCCCAGCACGAAGCTGAGGACATGATGGTACACTGTGCACAGCACGGAGCTGAAGACATCCCAGAAGAGACATACAGACCACAGACGGGTGGCGGGACAACACTGAGCCCACCTGGAAGAACAACAACACCCAGCACCCAACACACTGCCCAGAAATCATATAGGACAGGCAGGCAGGAGAACTACAACTCCCGGCATGCCACACCCTGCAAACTCAGGAAGGTGGCGGCAGCTGCATGGAGGCAGACACACGGTACAGCCGCCATTATCACCATACACAGCGCCAGCCACAGCCTCAGTCCTCATGCACCCCCGTCCTTCTTTCCTCTGTCCCTCCTGGTGCTCCTGTCCTCCTGCACCTCAGTCCTCCTCTATCCTCCTGCACCCCGTCCTCCTCTCCTGCACCCAGTCCTCCTCTCCTGTCCCTCCTGCTGCTCCTCTATCATCCTCCTCATCCCCCCCTTCTCTCCTCTGCCCCTCCTGCACCCCCATCCTGCTCTCCTCTGCCCCTCCTGCACCCCCGTCCTGCTCTCCTCTGCCCCTCCTGCACCCCCGTCCTGCTCTCCTCTGCCCCTCCTGCACCCCCGTCCTGCTCTCCTCTGCCCCTCTAGCACCCCCGTCCTGCTCTCCTGCACCCCCGTCCTGCTCTCCTCTGCCCCTCCTGCACCCCCATCCTGCTCTCCTCTGCCCCTCCTGCACCCCCATCCTGCTCTCCTCTGCCCCTCCTGCACCCCCATCCTGCTCTCCTCTGCCCCTCCTGCACCCCCATCCTGCTCTCCTCTGCCCCTCCTGCACCCCCATCCTGCTCTCCTCTGCCCCTCCTGCACCCCCATCCTGCTCTCCTCTGCCCCTCCTGCACCCCCATCCTGCTCTCTTCTGCCCCTCCTGCACCCCCGTCCTCCTGCACCCCCGTCCTCCTCTGTCCTCCTGCACCCCCGTCCTCCTCTGTCCTCCTGCACCCCCGTCCTCCTCTGTCCTCCTGCACCCCCGTCCTCCTCTCCTCTGTCCTCCTGCACCCCCGTCCTCCTCTCCTCTGTCCTCCTGCACCCCCGTCCTCCTCTCCTCTGTCCTCCTGCACCCCGTCCTCCTCTTCTGTCCCTCCTGCTGCTCCTCTATCCTCCTACTCCCCTCCTTCTCCTCTCCTCTGCCCCTCCTGCACCCCCGTCCTGCTCTCCTCTATCCTCCTGCACCCCCGTCCTGCTCTCCTCTGTCCTCCTGCACCCCCCTCCTGCTCTCCTCTGTCCTCCTGCACCCCCGTCCTCCTCTGTCCCTCCTGCACCCCTGTCCTCCTCTCCTCTGTCAATCCTGCACCCCCGTCCTCCTGTGTCCCTCCTGCACCCCCGTCCTCCTCTCCCCTGTCCCTCCTGCTGCTTGGCTGTCCTCCTGCACCCAATCCTCCTCTCCTCTGTCCCTCCTGCTGCTCCTCTTGCACCCTTGTCCTCCTCTCCTTTGTCCCTCCTGCTGCTCCTCTGTCCTTCTGCACCCCAGTCCTCCTCTCCTCTGTCCCTCCTGCTGCTCCTCTTTCCTCTCCTCCTGTCCCCTTGTTTCTGGCCCCCTGCCCCTCTGTTCTCTTCTTCTCTGTCCCCCTGTTTCTGTCCTTCTGCCCCTCTGTCCCCCTGTTTCTGTCCTCTTCTCCTAGGACCCCTGCTCCTTTCTCCTCTGTCCCTTGCACAGTTCCCTCACACTTTCCTCACCTGGTGCTGGCTGCAGACATTGGGGGGCTCCCTCTGAGCACAGTGATGCGCCAGCCGCACCATCCTCCAGTGCCTCCAGCTGGCTGCTTCCCCGTTTCCCTGAGTCTGGAGTGGGCGGCTGGGTGCAGGAGTGGGGTCCTGAGGAGCCGCCAGTACCGCCGGCGCCATCAGCGCAGCACTTGAGCACACGGGAGAGGAGGGAACAGAGCGGGAACTTCAAGTTTCCCCTCCGTTGCGGGCCCCTCCTTCTCCCTCGTCTCTTCCGGGTCTTCACTGAGGTGGGTGGGCGGGAAGGCAGGCGGGGCGGCCCTGATGATGAAGGGAAGGGGGGGGTATGGGGGCGGGGCTTGCGACCCGGCTGGCCCGGAGCCGGGAAAAAGAAAAAAAAAAAAAAAAAAAAAAAGAGAACACGCTGAGACGCCACCCCCTATGAGAATGGCCCCGCCCTAGGCACGTGCCTACGAGTGCCTAATGGGAAATACGGCCCTGGTTAGGTACTATTATTTTGCTAGCAAGTTTATAGTAATAACCGTGGATTTGAAAAAGGACAATCATGGACGGTATTGAGCAGTTGCACTTGCTTTGCAGTCCAGTGTAAGGTGCCTTGCTGAACTTTAGCTTGAAGAAGTAGTGGACGCTGTTTACATGGAACTGAAACCCCTTTTTACACTTTTGCTACTTTTATATTTTTATATTCTTAGGAATGTTTATGTTAAGCAACGTTAAAGAACAGTACTTCCCGTAAGGGAAGAAAAAGCACTCATGTTATGTTATTGTTGATGCATGCATATAAAAATGTTGATTCTGTTACCCGGTCAGGTCGCTCGGGGACGAGCGAATTTAATCAAGGGGGAATGAGGCATCCCACCGGTTAGGACGCCACAAAGGTGTACTGCACCCAAGCCAGGGTGTGGTCTTCCTGTAGTCACAAGGTGAGGATGGTAAGGGTGAGTCCTCAGCACCGCACCAACAAACTCACTTCAGACCCACGGGACCCTGAAAACCCCCAGTGGGAGCGTCCAGTGGGACAACAAAAAAAGGAGTTTAGTTTTGAGAGTAGTCTGAGAGTGTGTGTGGAAGTAACAAAAAGAGAACAGCTAGTGTGAAGAGCTGGGAGAAGTCGAGTTCAGAAATCCTGAAAATCCTAGGGGCACGGGCGGAACTGAATCTGGGACTGATATGAACAGAGGGAGGGGTTGTGGTCAGAAACAGGGACCGGACCTGAACGTGGCACGGGAGTCTATCACCAAACTGCTGAAGCAGAGGTTATGAGCTTTATACGAGCTGTAGCTAGCACACCTGGTGTATACCCAGAGATAGCAGCTGAACAAGGGTCAGGGGACCAGGTACCAGTCTCCACTATAATCTGAGCTGTAGGATCAGGGCTCTGTGCGCAGAGGTGCTGAGAACAGTGCTGAGCGAGAGACAGGACCAGTGAGAGGCAGAATGACACGCACACCACAGAGGATCGCATACCTGCCATCCCCGCTCTACCAAAGACTGCACAGACTGGAGCTTATCCAAGAGTGTGTAACATCGATGACCTGTTGTTCTTGAAGCTTGCTGTTTGTAAAACTGGGAACATAATTTCAGAACGGTGTGAGACATAGTAACATAGTAACATAGTTTTTAAGGTTGAAGGAAGACTTTAAGTCCATCTAGTTCAACCCATAGCCTAACATGTTGATCCAGAGGAAGGCAAAAAAAACCCCCATGTGGCAACACTAAGCTCCATATTGGGGGAAAAAAATTCCTTCCTGACTCCAGATACGGCAATCAGACTAATTCCCTGGATCAACGCCCTATCAAAGAATCTAGTATGTATAACTGGTAATATTATAGTTTTCAAGAAAGGCATCCAGGCCCTTCTTAAATGTTAGTAGTGACTCACTCATTACAACAGCATGTGGCAGAGAGTTCCATAGTCTCACTGCTCTTACAGTAAAGAATCCGCGTCTGTGATTATGATTAAACCTTCTTTCCTCCAGACGTAGAGGATGCCCCCTTGTCCCAGTCTCAGGCCTAAGAGTAAAGAGATCATTAGAAAGGTCTCTGTACTGTCCCCTCATATATTTATACATTATTATAAGATCACCCCTAAGCCTTCGTTTTTCCAAGCTAAATAACCCCAAGTTTAATAACCTGTCTTGGTATTGCAGACCCCTTAGTCCTCTAATGACTTTTGTCGCTCTTCTCTGGACCCGCTCTAGTTCAGCTATGTCTTTCTTATACACCGGAGACCAGAATTGTACACAGTATTCTAAGTGTGGTCGCACTAGTGACTTGTATAGAGGTAAAATTATGTTCTCCTCATGAGCATCTATGCCTTTTTTAATGCATCCCATTATTTTATTTGCCTTTGCAGCAGCTGCCTGACACTGGCCACTAAATGTGAGTTTGTCATCTACCCATACACCCAGGTCTTTTTCAGTGACAGTTTTGCCCAGTGTTTTACAATTAAGCACATAATTATACCTTTTGTTTCCTCTGCCCAAGTGCATAACTTTACATTTATCCCCATTAAAGCGCATTTGCCATTTAGCAGCCCAAGCTTCTAGTTTACATAAATCCTCCTGTAATATAAAATTGTCCTCCTCTGTATTGATTACCCTGCAGAGTTTAGTGTCATCTGCAAATATTGAGATTCTACTCTGTATGCCCCCTACAAGGTCATTAATAAATATATTAAATAGAAGTGGGCCCAACACTGACCCCTGTGGTACCCCACTGTTAACTGTGACCCATTCTGAGTGTGTTCCATTAATAACCACCCTTTGTTTCCTATCACTAAGCCAGTTCTTAACCCACTTACACATATTTTCCCCTATCCCCATTGCCCTCATTTTATGTATCAACCTTTTGTGTGGCACCGTATCAAAAGCTTTTGAAAAGTCCATATACACCACATCCACTGCATTTCCTTGGTCCAGTCCAGAACTTACTTCTTCATAGAAGCTTATCAGATTAGTTTGACAGGAACGGTCCCTCGTAAAACCATGTTGATAATGGGTCATGAGGTTATTTTTCTTCAGATACTCCAGTATAGCATCTCTTAGAAAACCCTCAAGGATTTTACCCACAGTAGAGGTTAAGCTTACTGGCCTATAATTTCCAAGTTCAGTTTTTGTCCCCTTTTTGAATATTGGCACCACATTTGCTATACGCCAGTCCTGTGGTACAGACCCTGTTATTATGGAATCTTTAAATATTAAAAATAATGGTCTATCTATGACAGTACTTAATTCCTGCAGCACTCTGGGGTGTATCCCATCCGGGCCCGGGGATTTGACAATTTTAGTGATTTTTAGACGATGCCGTACTTCCTCTTGGGTTAAGCAGGTGACATTTAATTGAGACTTTTTGTTATCACTGATCATATTGTCTGTCATGGGATTTTCTTGTGTAAATACTGTTGAAAAAAAGTCATTTAGCATATTGGCTTTTTCCTCATCCTCATCCACCATTTCACCCAGACTATTTTTAAAGGGGCCAACACCATCATTTTTTAGTTTCTTACTATTTATGTAGTTAAAAAATATTTTGGGATTCTTTTTACTTTCTCTGGCAATGAGTCTCTCTGTCTCAATCTTTGCTGCCTTGATTTGCTTTTTACAAATGTTATTTAATTTTCTGTATTTATTTAATGCTTCATCACTACCTACTTGCTTTAATTCCCTAAATGCTTTCTTTTTGTCACATATTGCACTTCTTACCACTTTATTTAGCCATAGTGGTTTCCTCCTATTTCTAGCATGCTTATTCCCATAGGGTATATATTGTGCACAGGTCCTATTCAGGATGCTAATAAACATCTCCCATTTGTGTTGTGTACTTTTATGTCTCAGGACATCGTCCCAGTTTATTGCACTAAGATCATCTCTCAACCGTTGGAAATTTGCCTTCCTGAAGTTTAGTGTCCTTGTAGCCCCTCTACTATACGTCTTAGTAAAGGATACTTGAAAGCTTATTAAGTTATGATCACTATTACCCAAGTGACCTCCAACCCGTATATTTGATATGCGGTCCGGCCTGTTGGTTAATATTAGGTCCAGCAGTGCCCCCCTTCTTGTTGGGTCCTGAACCAGTTGTGAAAGGTAATTGTCTCTCATAGTTTTCAAAAACTTATTACCTTTGCTGGAACTGCAGGTTTCTGATCCCCAATGTATTTCAGGGTAGTTGAAGTCCCCCATAATAATGACTTCTCCCTGAGTCGCTGCTTCATCCATTTGCTTTATGAGGATATTGTCCTCCACTTCCATTATTGTTGGGGACTTATAACAAACCCCTATCAGTAATTTATTATTTTTTCCCCCTCCCCTTATCTCCACCCACAGGGACTCCACATTTCCATTAGATTCACCTATATTATCACGCAGGATGGGTTTTAAGGATGATTTTACGTATAAACATACACCTCCTCCTCGCCTATTTGTACGGTCATTTCTGAACAGACAATAGCCCTGTAAATTAATAGCCCAGTCATGGCTCTCGTCTAGCCAAGTCTCCGAAATCCCCACCATGTCATAATTATTTTCCAACAAAATCAATTCTAATTCCTCCATTTTGTTGGTGAGGCTTCTGGCATTAGTGAACATGCACTTTATGCATCTCTCTTTACCTCTATTCCTTCCTACTAGATTGACTGTTCTAACCCCACCCCCATGCCACCCCCAATTTTATTACTTGTGCCCAGGTTACTGTTTACACTATCTTCCCCTCCTATACAATGAATACCCTCCCCCCCAATCCCTAGTTTAAACACTCCTCCAACCTTCTAGCCATTTTCTCCCCCAGCACAGCTGCACCCTCCCCATTGAGGTGCAGCCCGTCCCTAGCATAGAACCTGTAGCCAACAGAGAAGTCGGCCCAGTTCTCCAGGAACCCAAACCCCTCCTTCCTACACCAATTCCTGAGCCACTTATTTATCTCCCTAATCTCCCTTTGCCTCTCTGGTGTGGCACGTGGTACAGGCAGTATTTCAGAGAATACTACCTTGGAGGTCCTTGCCTTAAGCTTGCAGCCTAATTCCCTGAAATCATCTTTAAGGACCTTCCACTTACCTCTAACTTTGTCATTTGTGCCAATGTGCACCATGACCGCTGGGTCCTCACCAATGTGCACCATGACCGCTGTGTCATTCCTGCGGCGGCAGCCTGTGAAAGCCACTAAAAACAAGGTAACGAGGTCTAAGACAATCCCTGTCTACCAGAGTCTATTAATCACTGCACCCGCTGCCCTGGGGGCCCACTCCAACTGTGGGGAGCCAATACATCCCAGTTGCCCATCCACCGTTGCCAGAGGTTCTGCAGCAGCCTCGGCTCCTCATAGCCGCAAACCCCAGGTGGCATCACAAATAACTTTACCTTATAAAATCACCCCTTCCCCTATACACTCACCAAGAACTGTTCCTTGTACACTGAACCCAGGGTCACGAAAGACGTGTCTCGACCCCTGTGACTCCCCAGACGTGCTGAACAGCTCGGTTTTGAGTATCCCACGGCCGCTATCATTCATATCCTCACTCCACGACCCAGATAATGCCACAGCTTTCTACAACTCTACACTCGCATCAGCTATTGATGCAGTTGCCCCTCCCCTTCATGGCAGAACACAACGAATCAACAGACAACCCTGGCACACAGACACCACTAAAAATCTACGGTGAGCGGCTAGGGTTGCAGAGTGGCGCTGGAATAAAACACACTCACAAGAAGACTACACAGCATTCAAACAAGCACTTCTCAAATTCAAGTCAGCACTCACCACCACTAAACAGAATTACTTCATTACCCTCATGTCCTCTTTGTTCCATAACCCCAGGCAACTATTCAGCACATTTAACTCCCTCCTCCACCCCCCACTGCCCGCTCCTACATCTCATATCTCTGCAGAAGACTTTGCAACATACTTCACCAACAAGATCAACCAGATCAGACAAGTCTTCGCTACCCAACCACCACAACCCCCTTGTATACCAGCTCACTCCTCTGCCCCACTAACCCTCCTCCCCTCCATCACTGAAGGAGAACTTGCACACCTCCTCTCCAGATCACACCTCACCACTTGTGCACTGGACCCTATCCCATTCCACCTCCTCCCCAACCTCACCACAACACTTATCCCAGCCCTAACCCACCTCTTCAACCTTTCACTAACTTCTGGTACCTTTCCTTCTGCTTTCAAACATGCAACAATTACACCTATCTTAAAGAAGCCATCCCTTGACCCCACTTCAACATCCAGCTACCGGCCCATATTTCTGCTCCCGTTCGCTTCCAAACGTCTCGAAAAGCATGTCCACACTGTACTCTCATCCCACCTCTCATCCAACTCTCTCTTTGATGACCTTCAATCCGGCTTCTGCCCTCACCACTCCATTGAAACTGCCCTGACCAAAATTACTAACGACTTACGGCCAAAGCTAACAGACAATTCTCCGTCCTCCTCCTTTTAGACCTGTCCTGTGCATTCGACACAGTCGACCACTGCCTCTTATTGCAGATCCTCTCTTCCATTGGTATCACTGACCTTGCCCTCTCCTGGATCTCCTCCTACCTTTCCAACCACACATTTAGTGTCTCCCACTCCCACATGACCTCCTCGCCCCATCCCCTGTCTGTTGGGGTCCCTCAAGGCTCTGTTCTCGGGCCCCTCCTTTTTGAAAACTATACTCTTGGTCTGGGACTACTCAAAAAAGTCCCATGGCTTCCAGTATCACCTGTACGCTGATGACACTCAGATCTACCTCTCTGGCTCAGACGTCACCTCTCTGCTGTCCAGAATCCCAGAGTGTCTATGAGCCATATCCTCCTTCTTCTCCTCCCACTTCCTAAAACTCAATGTAGACAAAACCGAACTCATCATCTTTCCTCCATCTCACACACCTTCCTTACCTGACCTATCTATAACAATAAATGACATCACACTTTGCCCTGTACCTGAAGTCCGCTGCCTAGGAGTAACCCTTGACTCTGCCTTATCCTTCAAACCGCACATTCAAGCCCTTGCCACCTCACTCCCCAATGCCCCGTAGAATGTTAGCCCGCAAGGGCAGGGTCCTCTCTCCCCTCTGTATCAGTCTGTCACTGTTAGTTTGTTCATTGTATTTATAACGTGTTTGTATGTAACCTTTCTCATATACAACACCATGGAATGAATGGTGCTCTATAAACAAATAATAGTGCTTTCATATGTGCAGTTATGGTTACCAGCTATAAGACATCCCCACATCTAATATCCTATTAGTGGTGTTACCACAATCTAGACCCTTTCCCTGATGTTGTACGAGCCCCCACTCAGATTTTTCGCTATGTAATAAGAGTGATTTTACCCCCCTATTGCAGAACCAGCCATTGAGTCATTCATCAAGGCAGTAGAGAGAGAACTAGAGGAGATTAGATCTACAGGTAGAGAACTGAAAACATCCCAATATAACAACAATATAACAACAGCTCAGAATATAGCATTACAGGACCTTATCCATGACGACGACCTGATAGTTAAACCGGCTGATAAAGGTGGGGCAGTCGTCGTCATGGACAAGAAGAAATATATGGATGAAGTGAAGAGACAACTGAACGAAGAGGAGGTCTATTTAAAATTGGATAGGGATCAGAAATTTGATATCCAGAAACAAATTACGGTGATACTAACTAAAGCAAAAATTGGGGGCATCATAGATGAGGATCTATTTGATTATTTAATAATAAAATGTCCAATAGCACCTGTACTGTATTTAGTACTGAAAATCCATAAGTCTTTGACGGATCCGTCGGGAAGACCCACAGTGACGAGCATTGGTTCCGTTTTCAGTAACATCAGTATATTTTTGGATAAAGTAATGACCCCTTTTGCCGTAGCCGCTTAGTCATATATAAGAGACACCGGAACGTTTTTGCATAAAGTAAAAGAGTTAGAGATAGATGAAGAAAGTATACTGGTATCATTTGACGTGACCTCACTCTACATCTCCATAGACCATGAGTGAGGAATAACAGCTATTAATAAATATTTGGATGTAACAAACTATACTAGTGATTACAAACAGATGATATTGTCACTATTGGAGGTATGTTTGAAGTCTAATTACTTCATGTTTGGAGACATATTTTATAAACAATTAAGAGGGACTGCAATGTGCGTGCATATGGCATGTGCATACGCCAACACGGTAATGAGGGCCCTAGAGGAGAACCACATCTATGTATCCCACCACTACAGTAAGGTAGTAAAATGGTGGAGGTACATAGATGATGTGTTCCTACTTTGGAAGGCCAATACAACAGACCTGTTTGAATTCTTCACTTACCTGAACACCATTGACGAAACGATTAAATTTACAATGGTCCAATCAACAACGCAGTTACAGTTTCTTGACATTAATGTGTGTTTGGATAAAGGTGCAATAAGTTCATCATTACATATAAAATCTACTGATAGAAATAAGTTATTGCATTTCCAGAATCATCATCCCCCAAGTATGACAAAAGCTAGGGGGCAGATACAGCGACTACGAAGGATAGTCAGTAATGAGGATGAAAGAAACTATACAGTAGAGACATCATTACAGAAATTCCAACAGAGGGGGTACCCTAGGAGAATACTTACACAACAAAGAGATAGGGTAGAGAAAGAAGGAATGAAGGATATAAAAAATAGAATCCCAGTAGTGACGACCTTTACTGATGAGTCTAGAGAGATAGAAATAGTAATTAAAAAGAATTGGAAAGTTTTGAGCAATGGCCTATCACAAATTGAGGAGTTCAGGAACCCACCATTGAGGAGCCTAAAGGATAGGCTAGTGAATTCAGTTATTAGTAGCCTTAGGAGAGAAGTACAGCTAACATTAACTGGCACACACAGAGTGGGTTGTTACCCCTGTGTGGGGTGTATAAATTGTTCTTACATGAAGAAAGGTAATAGCTTCGAGTGTAAAAAAGAAAACTTATGACATCAAGCACTTCTTGACGTGTGGATCAGACCATGTAATCTATCTTTTAAAGTGCCTGTGTAAGCTTTTTTTATGTGGGAGAGACAACCCTTGAGTTCAGAACCAGATTGAACTAGCACAGGTACAGCATCAGAGCGAAGTTTGGTAATTTACCCATACCTAAGCATTTTATGAGGATAAACATGTGGAGAAGGATTTAAAATGTAGGATTATTATCAATACAGTATCACAACTGAGAAGGCGAGGAGATAGAACTAAGCTTTTGAAAGAAAGAATTGCGTTGGATCAAGCAGTTGGGCACCCTTAAACCAGGGGGCCTAAATGTAGAATACAAATTAAATGTGGTCCTCTAATATTTGTGATTCTGATGCTCATTGTGTATCACTTTTTAACACTGTAGGAACACTGTATAACCACTGTAATTACACCTTTGAACACTTGAAGTAAGGTGATTCCCTGTAGGGTATATATAAAAAACAAACATGCGGCGCCAATCTCAGCGCGTTACCAATGTAACTCTCTGGTGCCCTTTTAATGAAGTTTTATGCACTCACCTCTTGCCATAAAACTTCAAGCATATGGTTTTTCCAAAGCCTCCTCACGCTTTGGAATATTTATCCGGGTCTGCTGCTCGCCTTGAATTGATCCTGTATTGGGTCCTGCCACGGATTCCCACAGGTATAAAGGTTCAATAGGAAGTGATCCAATTCTATAGTGGCCGCGCTCCCCGTGGTAATGATTTTAAGAACTTCTTGTCCACAAAAAATTTTATTCCTCAAAACATGCGAGAATATAAAAAACGGATACAACGCGTTTCGGCGGAGACAACCGCCTTCCTCAGGTATCTAGATAAAAATACATCTGACACTTTGCTTTATAGGTAAAAGATAATTACAGCTTGCTAGGTAATGACATGAGGGTGTGGGTATAACCACACCTGTCCAATCAGTCTCTTTGTCCGCTTCAGCTATAGTGCTTCATTACATAGTAAAAACAAACACCCACAAACAGCAATCACTATGCTAAAAAACCACTAAGAACATTTATCAATAAAATTACTAGTCACAAAAATCTTAAATTACATAAAAGTTAACAAAAATCAAGAAAAAAAAATAAAAAAAAATTAAAATTGCAATGTTTTTAAAAAGGTTTTTTTTTTTTTTTTTTTTCCTCTTTCCTTCTTTGTTCTGTTTTTTGTTTTAAAAGGGATCATATTCATATACTGAATACTAAATACTAAATTCTTTCCACAATATCATTGAGACCATTGGGATGCAATGTTTGAAGGCGGTAAATCCAATATGTCTCTTTGCGATTGAGCAGAGAATTTCTATTGATTGTTTCCACAGGTATTTGTTCTAGAGGTGTCACCATTATATTAAAATTCTTATTGTGCTTGAGTAATAAATGTCTCGACAGGCTATGTTTTAAAAACCCATTTTTTGCTCTATTTCTGTGCCCATTCATGCGAGCACGTAAAGTCTGCGTTGTACGCCCCACGTACTGTAACCCACAGCTACAATCAATAACGTAAACAATATAATCGCTATCGCATCTCAGATTCTGTTTTATTTCAATTAATTCACCTGTACTTTTGCTCGCAATCTGTTTCGCACCATGGTTCAGAATCCCACATGTATGACATTTCCTGGAACTGCATCTAAAAACTCCAATCTCATGATCTTTACTTTTTTCATTTTTTGCAGATCTTTTTTTTATTGTCTCTTAACCTACTTGGGGCTATTTGACTTTTTATCGTTTTCCCTCTTCTAAATGTTATACCTGGTTCCTCAGGCAGACATTTTCCCAAAATCGGATCACGTTTTAAAATATACCAGTACTTTTTCAGAATCATGCGTATCGTTTTATTCCCCCTGTTATAAGTTGTGATAAAATTAAATTTCCACCTGCCTCCTTCTCTATCCTTTGTTTTTTTACAAATCACCTCATTTCCTTCCCCATTCTTTTTACTCAAACAATCCTCCTGCTTTTTTGCCCTGTTTTTTTCATATGCAGCATGAACCAATTTTTTTGGATATTTCTTTTCCTCAAATCTTTTCTTTAAAATATCAGCCTGGGTTTCATAGTCTTTCTGTTCAGTACAATTTTTCCTGATGCGAAAAAACTGACTGAATGGAATGTTTTCTTTCCACTTTTTGTAATGGGCACTTCTAAAATCCAAAAATCCGTTGGAATCAACTTTTTTAAAATGCGTTTTTGTAATGATACATGTCCCCTTGTGGCTAATTTCTAGATCTAAATACACAATTTTTTCGTTACTTATTTCTGAGGTAAATGAAATGCCCCAATCATTTTTATTCAACGTATTTATCATTTCCATTGCTTCTTCTGCAGCTGCTCGGGACCGCGATGGGGACTCGGGTCGCCCCAAGTTTCGCAAATCTTTTTATGGGGCGATTCGAGTCCTCATCAATTTTACGGAAGCTGGAAATTGAAAAGAAAATAGTTTTTTATAGGCGTTTCATAGACGATCTGATAATTATTTGGAATGGTACAAAAGAAGAAGCAATGGAAATGATAAATACGTTGAATAAAAATGATTGGGGCATTTCATTTACTTTTTTTTTTTTTTTTTTTTTTTTTTTTTTTTTACCTCAGAAATAAGTAACGAAAAAATTGTGTATTTAGATCTAGAAATTAGCCACAAGGGGACATGTATCATCACAAAAACGCATTTTAAAAAAGTTGATTCCAACGGATTTTTGGATTTTAGAAGTGCCCATTACAAAAAGTGGAAAGAAAACATTCCATTCAGTCAGTTTTTTCGCATCAGGAAAAATTGTACTGAACAGAAAGACTATGAAACCCAGGCTGATATTTTAAAGAAAAGATTTGAGGAAAAGAAATATCCAAAAAAATTGGTTCATGCTGCATATGAAAAAAACAGGGCAAAAAAGCAGGAGGATTGTTTGAGTAAAAAGAATGGGGAAGGAAATGAGGTGATTTGTAAAAAAACAAAGGATAGAGAAGGAGGCAGGTGGAAATTTAATTTTATCACAACTTATAACAGGGGGAATAAAACGATACGCATGATTCTGAAAAAGTACTGGTATATTTTAAAACGTGATCCGATTTTGGGAAAATGTCTGCCTGAGGAACCAGGTATAACATTTAGAAGAGGGAAAACGATAAAAAGTCAAATAGCCCCAAGTAGGTTAAGAGACAATAAAAAAAGATCTGCAAAAAATGAAAAAAGTAAAGATCATGAGATTGGAGTTTTTAGATGCAGTTCCAGGAAATGTCATACATGTGGGATTCTGAACCATGGTGCGAAACAGATTGCGAGCAAAAGTACAGGTGAATTAATTGAAATAAAACAGAATCTGAGATGCGATAGCGATTATATTGTTTACGTTATTGATTGTAGCTGTGGGTTACAGTACGTGGGGCGTACAACGCAGACTTTACGTGCTCGCATGAATGGGCACAGAAATAGAGCAAAAAATGGGTTTTTAAAACATAGCCTGTCGAGACATTTATTACTCAAGCACAATAAGAATTTTAATATAATGGTGACACCTCTAGAACAAATACCTGTGGAAACAATCAATAGAAATTCTCTGCTCAATCGCAAAGAGACATATTGGATTTACCGCCTTCAAACATTGCATCCCAATGGTCTCAATGATATTGTGGAAAGAATTTAGTATTTAGTATTCAGTATATGAATATGATCCCTTTTAAAACAAAAAACAGAACAAAGAAGGAAAGAGGAAAAAAAAAAAAAAAAAAAACCTTTTTAAAAACATTGCAATTTTAATTTTTTTTTATTTTTTTTTCTTGATTTTTGTTAACTTTTATGTAATTTAAGATTTTTGTGACTAGTAATTTTATTGATAAATGTTCTTAGTGGTTTTTTAGCATAGTGATTGCTGTTTGTGGGTGTTTGTTTTTACTATGTAATGAAGCACTATAGCTGAAGCGGACAAAGAGACTGATTGGACAGGTGTGGTTATACCCACACCCTCATGTCATTACCTAGCAAGCTGTAATTATCTTTTACCTATAAAGCAAAGTGTCAGATGTATTTTTATCTAGATACCTGAGGAAGGCGGTTGTCTCCGCCGAAACGCGTTGTATCCGTTTTTTATATTCTCGCATGTTTTGAGGAATAAAATTTTTTGTGGACAAGAAGTTCTTAAAATCATTACCACGGGGAGCGCGGCCACTATAGAATTGGATCACTTCCTATTGAACCTTTGAACACTTATATCTATGAGTTTTAATGATTTGTTTCTTCCTCTTTTTTTATAGAGAGACGGCCTTGAAAAAGAAATTGGAAGCACCGGTGATTTTTTATTAAATCTGTTTTATTTTTAGTACTGTTTACATTTGATCCAATGGCATTATACACTACCGTGCACACCTAGGATAGGTTATATGGGTGTTTCTGTAAGATATACATCTTTTATTGAACTTGCACTTATACTAGTGATAAGACTCATTATAAATATTATATGTTACCCTTAGAAACTAAATATAGTAATGGACATGGCCAGAACAGACCTGTAAACCCCTGAGTAGACGCGGAGGAAGTTGACAATAAAGAAGGCATTTATGCCTGATACCGCACACGTAATTTAAGTGATGAGGTTAACCTCGTGTGAGTGGGGGCTCGTTTAACATCAGGGAGAAGGTCTGGATTATGGCAACCCCACTAATAGGATATTAGACGTGAGGACGTCCTATAGCTGGTAACCATAACTGCACATATGAAAGCACTTTACTTAAAGCACTTTATACAACTATAGTGGGGTTATATATTTTAATATTGTATCCAGAATTAATAGATAGTTATATTTGTATGCATAAGAAATATTCAGAGATACCCCAGCCAAATATGGACTTTACCAGAAGCAGTGAGTAAGCAAGCTCAAGGGTAAACCAGAGCATCGCTGACAACTGCTTGGTGCCCATGGCAATGCATAAACAAACATCAATCTCAGTAAAGCATAGAATGACACTAGCAAGCAAGGAGTACGCATGCGCAAGGTTCCGACATGGTGCAACTGACTCCAGCTAGGTCGCTATGGCAATGAGACAACAAAGCTGGTGCGCAGCCGCACAGGGCACTTCCGCACGCCAGGAACATGAGGAGGACATGATTAGTAGCCTGGTTTATCTGACTAATGTAAATAGTTTGAACAAATAATGTAAGAAAGATTACTTAACGTCTAAATGCTTACATCTGACCGGTTAACTTCCTATTAAGCAGTAAGGCCAGGAAAGTGGATGTAATAATTGATAATATCACATTTTTATCACTGTATTATCAGAGTTAACATGAATGGAAATGATTCACTAATTATGTATGATGATTTGCTACAAGCATGTTGTGCTATATGGAAAAATGTATAAAACAATGTTTATTGAAGATCTAATTGTGAAGTGCATAAAACCCAGGTTAGTGTGACCAGTAGTTGCTGAACAAAGGGTGTATGTAACCTGAAACGTCGCTGTGCCCATGATGTAAATAAAGAAGCCTTTGCATATTGAAGGACTTGTGTGCTGCAACTTTTCTTGTATCTATCTATCAATCTGTCTATCTATCTTCACTATGTCCTGTCAGCTGTATGACAGCTGCATGGCAGAACAGTATGCAGACAGTCTACATTTTGTCTACATACTGTTCCCATGCAGCTTGAGCAGGTTATCAGCCATCTCTGCCTTTCTACAGCCCTCCCAGACCCCTTTATAGTGTGGTACCCCTGCGGACCGGTCGCCACTAGATGGCGCAGCAGCTGGGATTGGTAAGTCGGTCACCCCACACACACACCCAACACATCCCCAGATCCTAAGTCTAAGTTACTCTATGTCTAGCAAAGGGATAGCGGGAGGAGCCAGGTGGAGGGTGGAACGTTAGGATAGAACCCAGTGAGGGGTGGAGACACAACAACAAAAAGGACAGACAGACAACCCCAAAGAAGTTAGGTGGTTAGTTCCAGAGAGTGGAGAGGAGAAGGAGTGAAGAAGAGCTAAATTTAAACTCATCAGCCAAGTAGTTGTAGAGACCAGACTGAGAGAACCCAGACCCGGCAGCCAGTGCCACCGTATGGCTAGCTCGGGTCCCAGGCTGAGAACCGAGGGAACACGGAGGGGGTCCAAGGTGTGTCCGAGTCAGCAGGGACACCGAGAGACTGGGTCAGAACCAGGGTGCCGGCTCTGCTGAAGTTGCAGGGAAACTACATGCCCCAACCACGTTATGGAGTCTTTATGTCCCAAGACTCAATCTCCAGCACAGTGAAAGGAAGGCCATTGAGCAAGGGCTAGGAAACCTGGAAGGGTGCCCACTGAAAGCCCTGACTGCTGGACCATAGCTAGTGTGCGGAATAGACTGAAGAGGCCCGAAAGGAACATGAAAAGGGGTGTCACAGACTAGGCGTCCCAGCTGCTAAAACCACACTGGAGCCGCTATTGCACTGAACTGTGTGTGTTGTAAAATATGACAAGCAAGAAAGTAAACCCAGTAAAGCTCAGAACTATGTAAGACTTTGATATCACCATTCATTCCCATTTTATTTAGGTGTATCCATATAAATGGCCCACCTGGGCCATTGGGCCATTAATATGGTTACACCTAAATAAAATGGGAATGAATGGTGATATCAACTTGAAATAACTCATGAAAGAATAAAGTTATGTTAAAATCAAGTGCACCATTGTTTTTTCTTATGAAATTCTTAATCAGTTTGATGTGTCACATGACCCTCTTCCCATTGAAAAAAATAAAGTTGGATCCAAAATGGCTGACGTCAAAATGGCCATCGTGGTCACCACCCACCTAGAAAGGTTTTCCCCCTCCCATATACTAATGTACCACAAACAGGAAGTTGATATCTCCAACCATTCCCATTTTATTTAGGTGTATCCATATAGATGGCCCACTCTGTAGAGATGATGAAACCTCTCCGGGGTTGGAGTTTGTGTGGTTTCTCTTTCCCAAGCACTAGAGTGGGAATTGCTCATGTAGGTGCTTGACCCAGTGTGAGACGCTTGTAGTGTTTGATTGGCTTGAACTGGGATTAATTTTTTGGGTGTAGTGTCTTTCCAAAAGTAAAAAAATATATATCCCCGCTCTACCACCCCTGGAGATGTTTTGCTTATGGCTGTCTGTATGTGTGTGGAGAGCTGAGATCAGTGACTTCCATTGAAGTTCGGGTCAAGTTCAGCTCCCAAACAGTGCAGAAAAAACAAGTTTGGCAGCACTACACAATCCCTAACTTCCACGGGTCCTCTCATGTCTAGTTTAGACCTTTTATCATGCGGAGACAGTGTTTAAAAGTTTTTAAAAATTTCTAAAAGAAACTGACAAGTAACTTTACCTGGTTTACCACTCTAGTTGCAAAACAAGAATTCTGCAGGCTGTTGCATTGCTGAATTTGTCTTCCTCAGCATGTATATATCTAGAATTTTTCACTCCTTTTTGGCTAGGGGGAAATAAATTGATCATCAAAAAATAAATAGAAACTAATCTACACGTGTAACTTTAGATTTGCTTTGCACACCTGTATAAATTGGAGACGTGTACATGCCACACCAATACAATGGACATGCAGATGTTGCATTAGACCTTTGCAGGTGTATTCCACCTAGAATTTCTTTTTCATTCATTTTTGTCAAGGGTTGAAGAAGTGTGGTTAAACAGTTTTGTAACTTTGTATAAAGTGTATGGTAAAAAAAAAAAAATGGCACTTTCAACAAATGTCAGTTTGAGTCAGTGTTCTTTACCGTCCACCTCCTCTGTCTAAATAACACTTAGGGCCGCTTCACACTGCGGCATGATCCGTTCCAGGGTTGTCCGGGATGACCCTGATAGCCGCGGACCGGATCAGCACACAGGACTGGGGGGCTTATATGCCCTCCGGTCCGGTGTGCAGCGCACGCAGCTGCAGCCGCTGACAGGTCAGGTCTGCAGCGCCCGCGGTCCTGACTTATCAGCAGTGGGAACTGCGTGCGCTGCACACCGCACCGGAGGGCATATTAGCCCCCAGTCCTGTTTGCTGATCCGGTCCGCGGTTGTCAGGGTCATCCCGGACAGACCCGGACCGGATCACACCGCAGTGTGAAGCGGCCCTTAGGCCCCTTTCACATCAGCGTTTTTCGCTAGTTGCGGCAGATTTACCGCATCTGCCTATAATGGGCGCACTTGCCGCAAACTTGTGGCAAGCCCCATGCATTGTTTATAGCCACGGTTCTGGCAGTTGCAGCCATGAAACAAAACGCAGTCAGTGGTGTGTTTTCGCAGCTGCAATTGCCGCAAGTGCCAACCCCGGTTATACCACACTTGTCGCATCTGCCGCAAGCCCCACAGACAATGCATGGGGCTTGCTGCTGCTGCAAGTGTGCCACAAGTGCAGCTGTTAGGCGGCAGATGCGGTAAATCTGCAGCATCTGCCACAATTTGTAAAAAACGCTAGTGTGAAAGGGGCATTAATCATTTGCAAATTGGACTAGTAAAACAAGTAGGCACAGAGTTAAATATGTATATATTTAATTTTTGGTAATTTGAGCAAATTATTTTGAAAATTGCTTTCTGGGACCTGCAAATTTTATGGAATTTGACACAAAGTGAATTTACATCAAATCAATTTGCTGATATCTAGTATTAGGGTGACCTAAATGCTTACTAAAATAATGCATTTGCATCAAGAAGTTAATAATTAGAATAACCGAACAAAAAGTTAACAGTTCATCATATTAACAGTTTCACATTTTTCTTTTATGTATCTGAGTCATGCTTCTTGCAATGGAAGTTCCAATAACATGAATTTCACAATTCTAATTTATGAAAAAAAATGTAAATTCTTTACTAACAAGCCAAAGAAATCTTGGCTTGAAAATGAGGACTGCTTTAACCTACAAGGGGGGTTCTTAGATCTTAATAATATGTTAATTGTCTGCAGTACTGAACTATAATTATCATGCACCATCATCATCGGACATCTGCTACAAGAGCCTTAATAGGCTAATAAACTAGAGGTTATAGAATTAAAGGGGTCACAATGCCCTTTTGGCATCTTTTACATGCACTGTGCTCCAGTGGAAAAACAAAACCATAAAACTTACATTATGGACTAACAATGATTTAACACCAAGCTCTTGGCACATACAAACTGTAATGACCTGTGTCGTCAATGCAGCTGTACTGATCTATTTTTAACTTAATTCTCTATTACTATATGATAGTAGGACAGCAGTTAATCATGAATGAGTTATTTGCAATTGCTGAACAGCTGAAATAAAAAAAAGTACAGAAAATTAGCATTTGCATTATTATAACACGCAAGTGCAGAAATGGTGAAGAAGGAACTGTAATATCAAAAGTAGATATCTTAATACAAAAAATGTCCAATTTGTAAATTAATTTCTTTTAATAGTTTTATTTTCTATTGTTTTTCCTTGTTTTTTCTGTCTGGGATTTTATGGGTATTTGCTATCAACCTAAAGTTTATGAAGGCCAACAGACAGTCTTTTGGCAGCAGATATAGGGTATAGTAAGAATCAAGGAAGGTAAAATTCATTGCAATGAAATGTAGTAACTTTTTTCATGAAGGCTAAGTTCACATCTAAGGGGGGTTGCGTTTGCACTTCTATGCGTCGTCTTTGCACTGCATTAACGCATAGAAACGCAATGAAACGCATGCGTTAACGAACCCGTTGATTCCAAAGGGAAACACATTGAAAACGCAAGTAAAAACGAATGTCATTTTTTGCAAACGCAGCCCAAAATGTGGCAATGAAAACTGAATGCAGCCAAACGTAATTCCCAGCATTGATGTGAAAAGGCCCAAAGAGTCATTTTTGAATACCTTCTGGATTAAAACTATTGATGGGAAGAGGGAAATAGGTGATTATACAACAGATATCTTGTGCGTATGGTGAGTTATCTAAGATGCTTATGCACCTTGGAGAATTGTTGGTCTTAAGGCCGCTTCACATGCTAGGATATCGTTAACTATATCCTTGAAACATCACAGATTAGTGAACACAAAAAAAATCGTTGAATCGTTCATCCAAGATTTGAGATCCGGACCTCAAATCTTATCGTTCGCTGTCCAATTAACGCATCTTGAAGAAGCTACATCGTTTAGTGTGACACCTTTTTGAACGATGTCATTCAAAAATCTCCTATTCCCGCTGCTTTAAAAGATCGTTCAGTACTTGCTCTCCTATTTAACTGGTGCATTGCCGAATGGGATATTGTTAACGATATCCTTGTGAGTGACAACGCACTAACGATGTCGGAACGATCACTGTCACGTGATCGTTCTAAGGATATCGTTAACAATATCCTATCGTGTAACGGCACCATTACCCTATCCCACTCATCTTTCTCATATATGTAAACATTCTACTCAGGCAATTTTTTTTTTTTATGGGAGAGGAAAGTTAGGACTTCCATAAAAATTTGACTAAAGTCATGTAAACCCTCCTGTACTGTTACAATTGACTGACAGTCTTATCTCTTCCCTGACAAATGATAGGGTAAGATGGGTGGGCTCATTGGACTACCAATGGCCATTTTATTTGTTTTTAATGGACATAAACAATCACCAAAGGAGTCTGGCAGCTGCTCTCATATACAACACAGGAGTGGTTGGCTAAGAGTAGCATTTTAGGGCTTGAAAGTGTCAGGATAAATAGCCTTTGGCTGAAAAGTAGTTTGGCCTACAACTATCTAATGTCACTTTTGCACAATAGACCAATATTAGCCAAACCCACCATATTTGTGTGTTTGATGGACAATCTAATGTGCATGTGGGCCTCATGACTCTTTCCCAACAGACAACATCAAGAGAGATTAAGATTTTTCATATCTCATTTCAGACCGCCAATCTGGCTACAGTTCCCCAGTAGAGATCACAGGAGCATTTTGCACGGAAGATTTATTTTTTTTGCTCCCTGGTACTCACTTCTAGAGCAGGGGTGACCAACAACAGTCCCCAAGGTCTGAAAAGAAAAACACTGGTCCTCAGTCGAGGAAGAACTGAAAAAAAAATATTTAAAAAAGTCCTTCTCTAGCCAAAATGATAACTTAGGGATGTGTCATCGACCAAACAAGATGCCTTTGTTTTTCTTTTTTTTTTTTTTTTTTTCTAAAGTCCACTCTACAAGGTATTAAAATGGTCTTCCAGAATTCTTAGTGTTGCACAGGTAGAAGGTTGGCATTGTGATGGTACTTCTACCAATGTGGGTAGCGCGGTGGTGCTCCAGGTCACATAAGTGTCTACGTTGTCCTCTGGTAAGTTCTGTTCTGGGTCTGGTTTGAATCTGCATCCTCTGTTTACCAAAAGTCTGTACAGTAAATGTAAGGAATGACATAAAATAATGATTTGCCAATTTTAAGAAGCAACATGCGTAGTATGTTGTTTCTTGAGTGTGAACATGTACAGACCTATAAGAACAGGTGTGTAAAGCTTATAATGACCATATGCTATTTTTATATGAATTGCTATCACATAAGGGTAGAAGAGATGACCTCACACACTGTTGACCCTCTGCAATAATAAAGGTTTGCTTTCCCCAAAAAATTATGAGAATACAAAAATAATAAAATAAGAAGATTAAGAAAAAAATCCCTAAAAAATATTAAGCTCTCTTAAATGGATGTTTTAAGGACATTGTAAGCTTCCTGGACTTCACAGGTGCTGCCACATGGCACTGCTTCAAAAATTTACATCCTGCAGGTGTCAAAGCACATGCACACTCCAAGAAGACTAAAAAAATTCATTTAAAGCTCAAAAAAATTCTACAGCTTGTTACAAGCCATTAGATCTGCTGGGAGGGAAATTAAGTCAAGGAAGAAGATTGCGGTGAGCACACAGCAATGCGCTCACCATTTTAGAAAGTGAAGAGGAGAAGAAAGATTGGGCCGGACTTTGGACACTGGTGGGACTGAGGGAGGACACTTCATTCCCATCTGACATGTTTGATCATGTCAAGTGGGAAAGAAATCCTTTTTTACTAGTGCTTTCATCTATTTTAAGGTGATCATATCACTAGGGACTGGAAAAAGTGGCCCGATTCATAATCTCCAGGGTCTTAACTACCCTTGATAGCTAAATCCCAGAGATTTTCTGATGCTTGGGGGCACTACAGGCTTCTTCCTTTCAGGTTCGTTTAAATAGCTGAAAAAAAGTACCCTTGACTTCCGCCATTCTAAGTCGATACAGCCATTATTAATGAATTAACAAAAAGAAAATGATTTTTTGGGGATGAAGCATTACCAAACGTCCTATTTTTATTATTTGACCAAAATACCATATTTTTGCTTTATAAGAAGCACCTGATTATAAGACGCACCCCAAATTTGGTGAAGGAAAAGAGGAAAAAATAATTGTTATTGTTAAATGGGGTCTGTCTTATAATGCCAGTGTTCGTCTTAATCAGTATATATTTCCCTCATCCTGGTACATGCCCCACAATAACGGTATATATACGGGTATATATATCCCCCATCCTGGTACATACTCCCTCAGCTGGGTACATAGTTGCCCCCCCATCCGAGTACATAGCCCCCTCACCTGGTTATAGCCCCTTATCCTGGTACATACCCCCCTCACCTGTGTATATAGCCCCCTTATCCTGGAACATACTCCCTTCATCTGGGTATGTATCCTCCTTATCTTGGTACATACCCCCCATCTGGGTATATAGCCTACTTATCCTGGTGTACACCACCCATCTGGGTATGTAGCCTCCTTATCCTGGTACATACCCCCCCAACTGGGTATGTAGCCTCTTTATCCTGGTATATAGCTCCCATCTGGGTATATTGCCTCCTCATCCTGGTAAGTACCCTCCATATGGGTAAATGTTTCCCCCATCTGGGTATATCTCCTACTTATCCTGGTATATAGCCTGCTCATCATAGCCCCCATCTGGGTATATAGCCCCCCATCCCAGACCCACCATGGCTTACCAAGGGGGGCTGTAGTGGTGGAGCGTGGGTGCCGGAAGCAGGTTTGCAGGGTCCATGGAGAGTGGGGGCACAGCTGCAGGCCTGGTGCTGTGGGGGTGTCTGGTGACTGGAGTAGTGATGGGAGACGCCATTTTCCATGTGTCTCCATGTATTGATGAAAGTAGTGGCTCACTCTCTAGTGGCCAGACTTCCAGAAAATGGCCGCGGATGTCGATCTTCACATGTGCCGCCTCCATTTTCTGGAAGTCTGGCCACTAGAGTGTGAGCCGCCGTTTTCACCAATACAAGGAGACACATGGAAAATGACAGCTCCCACCACTATTGCGGTCAATGGACATCCCCGCAGCACTGGGCCCTCAGCTGTGCCCCCACTTCTCCGTGGACCATGCAAATGGGCCTCCGGCACCCCCACTCCACCAGCACACCCCCTTGGTTATTTAATTTTTTTTTTAAAAACAAGATTTGTTTTGTAAGACACACTCCTGTTGTCCCCCCACTTTGGGGGAAAAAAGTGCGTCTTACAATCCAAAAAATACGATACATAGGAATCTTTCCAACCCCCCAAGACGGTCAGTCATTTTTGGAGTTTGTTCCATCACAGCAAATTTATCCTATTACATTGATTTATTTCTGCAAAAATATGTTATTGCCTTGGACTTTTACCTGCGAGATTCTTCTTATCTCATTACCTACCAAAGCTTCCTCTCAATTCCAGATTGTATCTTTTTCACCTTGGATGTTGGTTCACTTTATTATAGACTATTCTTTATTATATTATTAAGATTAAACACCTTCATCTAGAAAGATAGGTATACACTTAATTGCATACAATTGCCACCTATCATTCACATGGACAGGAATCGCTCTTCAAGCAGTAAATTTTTTAATGAAAAACCACGATCGACGGCACCTGGCTCATGAGTCCATGTAGATGACCACAATAGGTAATGCTAATAATATGCGACAATTGTTTGATATGCCTTCAAGTCTTGTTACAGGCCCTGGTTTGTTGTATGGGTCAACTAATGTATACATGCAGAAAATTGTTTAATATTGTACATGTGTAATTATAACCGGGTACTTTTAATTAGTAGTTTTTTCTGACTACACACCAATTATATGGTTGATGCATTATGATCAGTTAATGGTTATTGGTCTTGTCTCATAGGTGCAATATAATGTATTGTTTTTTCAGTTTGTAAAACTCTTCTTGGTTGCATATTTGCACAGCATATCTTAATGTGACTTTCCAAGTGTACGCCAGCCACACTGCGCTGCTGGTCCTGGGTACGGCCCCTTTAGCCTTGTTTTTTGGTTAAAAAAAAATCAAACAATAAACACTCTTGCACTTTATATAAAGGATTTGATTGTGGTTTTTCATGAACAAATCTACTATTCTTTATTATAGACTAATATAGACCATTCACTTGGTGAAATTGGGATACCCATTCCAGATGAACAAAATACATTAATTGTTGAGGGTATTAATTTTATACTTCAACATAATGTTTCCTATTTGAGGGAGTGACCTATCGGCAGGTGAAGGGCTGTGCCTTGGGGATGAGACTCATTATACCAACCTTTTCATATGGTGGTTTGAGTCCCTATTCATTGGGCACTCTGCACCACTGATGGGTCTCATCCTTTTCTAGCACAGATTTATTGATGACCTGTTTTTTAATTGGAAGGGGACTTTGGATGAAGTGCAGGTGTCCAAGAATTAAATGACAATTCCTGGGGTCTAGAATTTCCATCTACTTATTCTGATAAACGGATTGAGTTTTTGGACTTGATCAATACTAAAACGAAAGATGATATAATAAGTACATCCACCCTTTTTGAAAAGGTGGATGTTAACAGCTATCTAGACTATTCAAGCAGCCACCTCCCTATGTGGATAAGAAATGAGCCCCATCGGCAATATTGACGCATTAGAAAAAATGCACTAATGAAGCATACTTTCTTCCGGAGTCACGCATCAGAGGTGTAGAGAAAGGGTTATCCCAAGAATCTAGTTAGGGATGCTTTTAACAATTAATCTTTTAAACTATAAATCTTTTATACTTTTAATGCTTTTCAACTATGAATCTCTAACAAAGTGCTTATCTAAAATAAAGGGGAGATGTACCTTGGATCAGATGGTGGATAAGAAAGTGTTCAATCGATTCAAACTCAGTCTCGTGACATCTTGTAACAATTCCTCCAATTTCATTAAGGAGCTCCTTAGCAAGTATTGGTACATTTTGTGGAATTACCCTATGTTATTCATGAATATACCCAGCAACCCAATCATAACTTTCAGGAAAAATAAAAATCTAAAACCAAGTTGTAAAGACTGGGCACTACTGTGATTTTGTGTTGGGAGTTTCCCCGTTTATCAGTCGTCTTAGATGAGGCAGCCATGCACCTGGGTGTGCTCACTCCAGTGTATGTTTTATAAAACAGTCCAGAAAAAAGAGGGCACTCACCCATTTGGTGCTTCTTAGGAATTTATTCCCTTTTCAGGGTTCCGTTCAGGATTCCATACAGTACAATGGAGGGAGGGGGGACGTGGAGGGATGCCGGACAACGGCTCGTTTCATGCCCTGAATGGCACTTCTGCTCGTCCAATCGGATGCACCGCTATCTATATTCTACACCTAAACTGGGTACTTTCTCTCTCTACTTGTATTTGGCTAAATAACATATTTTGCCTAGAACATTACTTGATGCAATTTATATAAATATAAATATTATTAAAGAGTATTACACTCTATACAGGAGGCTAAATATGCCCCCCAGTAGCCAGAACACGCTCTTAATGCAGGATAAGCTCTTGTATGTCATTTGTGTAATACAATTGATTTACCTTCTTGAAAATGGAGCAATCTGTGACTGATCATTGCAGTGAGTATGTTATCATCATATGTCTCTCATTGGCAGTAACAATATCGGCGGAAGGAAGGAGGAGGATCTTAAGTACCTATAAATAGATGTCCATTTAGAGGCTGCATATGGCTCACTATCGTGCAAATACTCTCTGTTTTATCACATTTCAGATAAACTGTCAGCCAATGATGAATCTGGACAGTGGACAAAATATACGAGGAAATGCATGGACTGTTAGGGACTTCTGCTGCCATTAATAAGATCATCGACTTTGATTATACTATCACTATAGGTGCTTAAGGAGCAAGTGCAATATTTATAATATCAGGTTTGCATAAATCATCACCACAACTGCCGGTAGTATAATTTTTGTGTGAACGATACTGGACCTACACTAAGAACCCCTACATTTGTGCCTAATAATTGTTTACTATTCATAGATAAATCACTTGAATAGCAATCCTGCCTTTCTGCTTATCAGCATCGTTTGACATATATTATACTTGGTAACTATAAGTATTTTGTTCACACACATGAATTTAGCGCTAATAAGCCTTTGGCTGTATTTAGATCAATTAATGGGATTATATAGCTTCATGTATTTGAAGTTGGAAACAAAATAAGGAAATATATATTTTTGTGTCTTAAGGCCACGTCACACGCTTCAATATTGTGAACGATATCGCTTAAATGACGCGATTTTTTAATCGCTTAAGCGATATCATTTGTACGTCGTTGCCTGTAACCGAACTATTTTTGGATAAAAAATTGTTTAATCGCTCGTCAGAGATTTGTGATCCTGACCTCAAATCCATCGTGCGTCGTTCAATTAACTAGCTTTAAACCTGCTGCATCGTTGTGTGTGACACTGTGCAAACTATCTCATTGACGATTTCACCTATTCCTGACACTGGCTGGCCTCGATCGCTGGGTTGTGCGCTGGATCGCTGGCGTGTTGCCAAATGTAAAATCGTTAACCAGATCTATGCTTGTGACACCGCACAAGCGATATCGCAAAATTGTTCTAACGATCTCGATCATGTGACCTTGCAGGCGATATCGTGATCAATTATACAAAACACTCTTATGCCTGGAGAATTTTAGCCCATGTAAGAAAGCACTAATGCTGCCAAGTGATGCAAAAATCAATTTATTGATGCCCCCTGAAGAAGCTGTATAAGGAAACACGTCGGGGCATCCCTGGACTTGTTAACCTGGGTCTGAGCACTTAGTGATGGGTACAGTTAGGGCCAGAAATATTTGGACAGTGACACAATTTTGGCGAGTTGGGCTCTGCATGCCACCACATTGGATTTGAAATGAAACCTCTACAACAGAATTCAAGTGCAGATTGTAACGTTTAATTTGAATGGTTGAACAAAAATATCTGATAGAAAATGTAGAAATTGTACACATTTCTTTACAAACACTCCACATTTTAGGAGGTCAAAAGTAATTGGACAAATAAACATAACCCAAACAAAATATTTTTATTTTCAATATTTTGTTGCGAATCCTTTGGAGGCAATCACTGCCTTAAGTCTGGAACCCATGGACATCACCAAATGCTGGGTTTACTCCTTCTTAATGCTTTGCCAGGCCTTTACAGCCGAAGCCTTCAGGTCTTGCTTGTTTGTGGGTCTTTCCGTCTTAAGTCTGGATTTGAGCAAGTGAAATGCATGCTCAATTGGGTTAAGATCTGGTGATTGACTTGGCCATTGCAGAATGTTCCACTTTTTTGCACTCATGAACTCCTGGGTAGCTTTGGCTGTATGCTTGGGGTCATTGTCCATCTGTACTATGAAGCGCCGTCCAATCAACTTTGCAGCATTTGGCTGAATCTGGGCTGAAAGTATATCCCGGTACACTTCAGAATTCATCCGGCTACTCTTGTCTGCTGTTATGTCATCAATAAACACAAGTGACCCAGTGCCATTGAAAGCCATGCATGCCCATGCCATCATGTTGCCTCCACCATGTTTTACAGAGGATGTGGTGTGCCTTGGATCATGTGCCGTTCCCTTTCTTCTCCAAACTTTTTTCTTCCCATCATTCTGGTACAGGTTGATCTTTGTCTCATCTGTCCATAGAATACTTTTCCAGAACTGAGCTGGCTTCTTGAGGTGTTTTTCAGCAAATTTATCTCTGGCCTGTCTATTTTTGGAATTGATGAATGGTTTGCATCTAGATGTGAACCCTTTGTATTTACTGTCATGGAGTCTTCTCTTTACTGTTGACTTAGAGACAGATACACCTACTTCACTAAGAGTGTTCTGGACTTCAGTTGATGTTGTGAACGGGTTCTTCTTCACCAAATAAAGTATGCGGCGATCATCCACCACTGTTGTCATCCGTGGACGCCCAGGCCTTTTAGAGTTCCCAAGCTCACCAGTCAATTCCTTTTTTCTCAGAATGTACCCAACTGTTGATTTTGCTACTCCAAGCATGTCTGCTATCTCTCTGATGGATTTTTTCTTTTTTTTTCAGCCTCAGGATGTTCTGCTTCACGTCAATTGAGAGTTCCTTTGACCGCATGTTGTCTGGTCACAGCAACAGCTTCCAAATGCAAAACCACACACCTGGAATCCACCCCTGACCTTTTAACTACTTCATTGATTACAGGTTAACGAGGGAGACGCCTTCAGAGTTAATTGCAGCCCTTAGAGTCCATTGTCCAATTACTTTTGGTCCCTTGAAAAAGAGGAGGCTATGCATTACAGAGCTATAATTCCTAAACCCTTTGTCCGATTTGGATGTGGAAACTCTCATATTGCAGCTGGGAGTGTGCACTTTCAGCCCATATTATATATATAATTGTATTTCTGAACATGTTTTTGTAAACGGCTAAAATAACAAAACTTGTGTCACTGTCCAAATATTTCTGGCCCTAACTGTATGTACCTAATCTGATATTGATATTTGGGCTGGTAATGTTCTTGGATAGCTATGATAGTGGGAGTGGGAGATGGTAATTACTACATCCAACTCTGTTCTAAGTTACCTTAACCAAGTCCATATATACATATGGATTTCCCCCCTTTTTACTAAACCAATACATGGTATATGAATGGGACTATGGAGTCGGAAGAAGGGGATTCTGTAGAGATATTAATGTACATACACCATGAAAATGCTTGCAGAAACCATGGAACAGGTCCCTTACATGGTATACTACTGTACTGAGATGCACGTGTCACTTTAAAACCTATTTAGGTCACTTTGTCTGACTTTTTAATTTTCTGCATCAATAAATTGATCTTTGCATCACTTGGCAGCATTAGTGCTTTCTTACATGGGCTAAAATTCGCCAGGTATAAGAGTGTTTTGTATAAATGATGTTTAGGAGAAGCCATTACATTTTTGATTACTGTCTGTATGGGGCTCATTTAATAATCGTGATCAATATTGAAGCGTGTGATGTGGCCTTTGTAGGCTTCATTATCTGAAATTATACTGCCGTAACTGCAGCATTAATAGTCATTATTTTATTTTCATATTTCTTGTTATGTTAATAATGTTCACCACTATTTTTGGTACTCTTTTTAAGAGTACGGTATTTATTAAAGCCTACCTTTTAATGCTTTAAGGATTTACCCCCAATTTGATTAATCAATGAATTTACATACTCCTTATTGTGTTAGAAAATTATTTAACAGGCAATTGTTCTGGATTTCTAAACTAGTGACTTTTGCCACAAAAGGTCTAAATAGCATTGAACACAGATGCTAGTTCTGTGTATTGTACAATATGCATCATTTTCTAGTTTTTTTGCCCAGTGTTACAGTACATCAGCTAGAATTTCCTTCAAAGGGTTAAAAGGGCTATACTGTACATTTTATATTTTATTCATTTTAGCATGTGCATATTTGGTTGTTTTATGTGAATATATCTTGCAAGTTATGTATTTGTATATTATTTTTCTTTATTATTATATGTTTAACCCTAGAACGCATACCCATAGAAATCTACACATTCACGCACCTGGGGCCTTTTAGGCCTGTTTACAATTATCATGGAATAACTAAAAAAAATACTTTTCAAAGTTTATTGCAAAGTAAGGATGCATTCCCACTAGCGCTGGAGTCCGCCAGGACGGGATTCCGTAATGGATCTGACCCCCTGGTGACCCCTGGTGACCCCTCCTGGTGACCCCAGCTGGCGGACGCATACCTGGGGCCTCGCAGGCCTGCCAGGTTACCTGTTTTCTATTTTCTGTAAAATTACTTTCGTTAGATAGCTCCTTGAGCAACTCTAATAATGTTATGCGATGGGGTGCGTGCAGGAGCCGGAGCAGTACTGTTCCAAAAAATATTCGTTTTAGATGTTCTATTTGAACGTTCTGCTGGATCCACTACTTCTTCATCATCTGAAGAATCGCTGGACGATGAAGTAGAGACATTAGCTGGTGGCATGTACTCTTCATCAGACAAAGAAATTTCACTTTCATCATCACTATCAAAAATGATTGCCTCGATTTCATGGTCAGTCAATCCCCTGGAAGTAGACTGTGCCATTGTAATTTTAGATGTCAGTAAACTAAAAAGAAAAAAAAAAGATTACAATCAGGCTTGTACACTGTAAACAGTATGTGATAAGACTCTTTGTTAGGGTCCCAGCACACCAAGCGATATAAAGCAGGTGAAGTGCAGCCCCCCTCCTCTTACCTCCAACAGATCACTTTCTTATAGTGCAGTAGAAGCCTCTGGTTTTGGAGCTCAGAAAGTTTCTATTTCCAGACAAGAGAAAGCTGACTTCTTCCTCCAAAGTCTCTCCAGCAATTAGGACAAAAAGACCTGCGATGAGGTCAGAGACACATGACTTTGTGAGAGAGCCTCCCTTCCAAGATCACATGACCATGTTGTCATGCAGAATCCACACTCTTCCCAGCAATAGAAGAGTCATAAAAGTTCTTCCCCAGCAACAATACAGACAAAAAGACTGAGTATCACATGTAAACCTAGTACAGGCCTAAAAGGCCCCAGGTGCGTGAATATGGGGTAGTCCCAAAAAAAGGTTGTTATACCGAAATGTCTGTAACATAAAAATATATGAATAACTGGAAATTACTAACCACTATATACCTGAGGATTACCTAGATTTTCAAAATTCAAACTAAAGTACTTTTACAGAAAATAGAAAACAAGTAACCTGGCAGGCCTGTGAGGCCCCAGGTATGCGTTCTAGGGTTAACTGTTTCCTTGCTGTTTGATTGAGAGTTCGCAGTTATAAAGCTCTGGATTACCTGCCATGTTGTTATCACCTGAGGAAGGGGATTGATCACCCCAAAAATGTGTAGTGCGAATAAATCCTTCAACACACCACTATCCTCTTGCATCTCTATCTGAAGCGACTTTCCATCCGCCCCTTATTTCATTTTTACAATTGATTCCCTAACTCCCACGACACATGTGGAGTGGACGGTTGGTGCAGATGCTTGTCAGTGGTCTCACCTTTCCAGCTGATCATCCCTATATAAGGAGGAAAGCACACGGTGGTAAAGTCAACATGGGAACCGCATGGCGGACCTTCCACCTCTGCTATCAGTCAGCGTTACGGCTCAGCACAACAACACAAGGACAGACACTCATCTTCAGTGGTTCCTGGCACATTACCAATTCACACAGGAACACTCCTCTCTCTCTCTCACTCTCTCTCTCTCTTCTTTTAGAAGCAAAGAAAAGGAATTTCTTCCACACTTTTCTCAAGATGTATTGCAGTGTAGTTTAGTATATTGTATTGTATTGCAGTAATGTTCCTGGGTTGATGGAAAAATGTTACAGTCAGTACAATGTGAATGAGAGATTCTTTTATAAGTCATCCCAAAAAAGTCTGAAAGCTGTGCTATTGCATATGGCAGAAAGTATGCTTCAGTGCCTTTGGCCCATTCTGTGCACTTGAAAATTCATTGACTAATCAAATTGGGGGTAAAACTTTAAAGCATTAAAAGGTAGACTTTAAGAAAGCTCGCCTTATAACATCATTTATTTAATTTTTGTTAGCCATTAAAAGGTATCACAACCACAAGATTTTTGTCTTGTTTCTCACACTGAGAGCAATCAACATTTTGTGCACTTGAAGGAATGCTATGAGAATTTAGACTTTATTTTCAAGAACCTTAACTATGAGAAGCAAGTATGGTCAATATGTAGTGATCTGAATGATGTTCTGTCTTTGCTGCTTAGGCAGCAAGGAGGATACATGAAGTACACATGCTTTTCCTGTGAATGGCACAGCCGGGATAGGACTTTCCACTCGAGCCAATAAAGTTGGTCAAAGAGAACATCAGCATTGTTGCAAAAGGTTTAGTTGATCCCACTAATGGTGGGTTTAGACGCTTCAATATCGTTGCGATATCGCAACTCAATGGCGCGGGAGCGCGCAATTAGTGCACGTTTCTCCCGCATCGCATTGGATGTTTACACGCTGCGATATCGGAATACAACGTCCGTGCGATGTCTACGCCCCCCCAACCCAGGAACGATCCTTTAACATGGGAGTGAATGGGTGACGTTTCAAATCGCATCGTAGTTGTGCGTTTACACAGCACGATCCGACTCCAATCTCCCTTAAATATCGGGGCATTGAATAGCATGCTCATTCAATCCCCGATATCGCATTGACATCGTTCCTGCATCATATTGGACGTTCACACCATACAACGCAGGAACGATCTTGGGTCCAACGATCGAACCACGTGACTTTTCATTGAAATCGTACTACGATATCGCAACATGTAAACCCGCCATAAAGTTCTCCTGCCACCACTCCACATTAATCTTGGACTAACGCAGCAGTGTGTGAAAGCTTTACTGAAAGAAGAAGAGACTTTTAAATACCTGTATACCAAGTTTCATAGAGTGTTTAAAGCAAAACTGAAGTAAGGCATTTTTATGGGTCCATTGATTCAGAAACTCATGAGAGATGACGTGTTCAAAATAAAAATAAAGGGCCTGGGGTTCTTTTAAAGAATTTGTGAAGAAATTTCTAGGCAAACAATTATCCTAATTTTAAGCCCATCATGGAGAACATGATGAAATATTTCAAAGCCTTTAGTTGTCTAATGAATTTGAAGTTACATTTTTTACATTTCCTTTTGGACTACTGTTCTCAAAACCTTGGTGTTGTTAGCCAAGAGCAAGGAGAAAGCTTCAATTTGGATATCAAGGAAATAGAATGAAGATACTAAGATAGAGGGAACATGATTATTATTATTATTTATTATTTTAGCGCCATTTATTCCATGGCGCTTTACATGTGAAAAAGGGCATACATAGACAAGTACAATAATCATGAGCAATACAAGACACAGACAGGTACAGGAGGGGAGAGGACCCTGCCCACGAGGGCTCACAGTCTACAAGGAATGTGTGAGGATATAGTAGGTGAGGAGAGAGGACCCTGCTCGCGAGGGCTCACAATCTACAAGGAATAGGTGGGGATATAGTATGTGAGGAGAGAAGACCCTGCTTGTGAGGGCTCACAGTCTACAAGATGGGGAGTATTACTGGATGCTTCACAAAGAAGAACCTTCTATAAGAGAAAAAGTTATCAAGAGAAGCTTTGGAAAGAAAGGGAAAAGGTGCAATAATTAATTTCCAATAGAGTTGCAGAATAATGTATTGATCAATACATTTCATATATAATATTGTGTACCTTTTTGGCTATAATAAAGATTTTTCTTGTTCATTTCACTTGTATGTGATTTCATGCCTGTTTTGTTTAAAATCCATATGTAATGGTTAAAAATAGAAGTGTTTTTTTTTAAGTCAGGACATAAGAAAACATAAGAATAAGTAATTGGATTTAAAACATTTTTCTTAAACCAAAATGTTGCATACCTGTGTAATATGTCTTAAGAACAGATATTTTTTTTTTCATGTATGGACAACTTGTCCTCTGCTACCATTAAGTAAATATTTTTATTAAACTAAAACTGACACATTTATGTAATTTTTCCAATCTAATTTCTTTATCAGAGGTGACCAACTGGTATATAGAAAGCAAATAAACAAATACCACTCCATGGTGTAATGATTTAATAGTTTTGACATAAATCATGCAGGTAAAATAAGTTGTCTGCTGAACTTGGCTAAGTTCTAGACCGTGAACATAATTATTGATTGTCTGAAGAATGATTCTAGAGGTGCAAATTGAACATCGGGCGCTGAGAGCTTTAGGTTTAGTAACGGCACAGAAATCACATTATTGAGAAAGCAGCATGGAGCCTATTGCTCGGAGATGGCACAGCAGGGAATATAGTTGTAACCTCATTTACTTGTATAACTGAGGCCTTGTATGGTCTAACCCAAAATTAATTCAACGAGGAAAGGTATAGCCGTTTCTAAGTACGAAGGAAATAACAACTTACTGTTTTTGTTTATTCATGTAGATAATAATGATAAACACTTTTTTAATTTATTCTAATTATTTTTTGTAATGTTATTTCATTATGTGGTTTAGTTATAGTAGACAATGTACAGTATATTACCACTAGTGTTCATCTAATGAAAAGCAAAGTAATTCAATATATTCCATCCTGCAAATGAATTTCAGCAAAATCATAAAACTTTGTAGGTCTGGGGAGCTAGCTATTTTCCTCATGGAGAGGAATCTGCCTGCCATCATAAGGAGATAAGGAGACTTATAGCCGCAATGCTTCTCTGGGAAATATGCAAATTGTCACTTCAGTGAGGAAGTGGACGAACTCTAGCACCACCTTCAGGTAGCAATCCTCAAAGTCATAGTCGACTCTTTAACAAGCCTTTTAATATGACCAAAGATTTGTGCCAGATCAGAACCCCAAACTGCAGACACTGCGTTTTGGGGTGACTGTCCATCATCAGTGCAGTGTGTGGGAATTCTGATCTGACTGTGTTCATCCACTTCCTCACTGAAGTGACAATTTGCATATTTCCCAGAGGTGCATTGCTGCTATAAGTCTCCTTATCAGCTTATCTGTCTCCTTATGATGGCAGGCAGATTCCTCTCCATGAGCAAATAGCTACTTTCCCAGACCTCATCTTAGCCTCTCACACAGCCACATCAGAATTCCCACACACTGCACTGATGAGGGGCAGTCACCCCAAAATGCAGCATCTGCAGTTTGGGGTTCTGATCTGACACAAATCCTTGGTCATATTAAAAGGCTTGTTAAAGAGTTGACTAAGACTTTGAGGATTGCTACCTAAAGGTGGCACTAGAGTTCGTCCACTTCCTCACTGAAGTGACAATTTAAAAATTTGTATTAATTTTGTCAGGTCATTTTTTAGTATGACACTAATAGTACCCTTGAATAGTACTGGGCAGCCCTTTAAGAATATGTGAATATCATTGCTGTACTCTCTTTAGTTTTCTTGCTATAAGCATCTTCACACCCTGCAGGCAGCTAGCTGCACAAGTCCAGTCCATTAATTGCACTGCTGGCTAGTCAAAAGTATGTAACTGTTAATTAAATATTCATGCCTATCCATGCTGGTATTTTCTGCCCTATGTGCTTTGTGTCTCACTACTTGCTTTCATTTCTGCTTGCACAGTACTTCTGAGGGAGAGGGGGGACAGGGAGGGAGAGATGGCAGGCACATACCTAGCTTAGCTATTAGATAAGGCAGTCTCCTTCATCTCTGTTGACCTCCTGGTGGAGAGAGGGAGGGTATTTGTTGCTCTGAGCACATGCCCGGAAATTACAGGTCTTGTAATAAGATTTCTACAACGTGTGCTGTCTGTGTGTTTGTTTGAACACTTGTTTTTCTGCATACATGTATGTAAGGCTGCTTTCACATCTGTGGTAAAGTGTAAAGACCCAGTTACTCGCTTCAATGATCGAACGAGCTTATCAACGCTCCAACTTGACCTAGATCGCTTGAACGTCGTTCAATGATCGCTAGTGAAATGTCACACGTACAGATATCTTTAACGACGTAGCAATGATTCCGCGACAAGCGAATGATACTTGCAGTCGTTTTGATCGCCTACATATTTCAGTTCTGAATAAGTCATTAATGACATCGTTATCAAGGTGTCACACACTGATGGTTGAACGGATCATCGTCTGGTTTTGAACCTCCGATCAACGATCAGCCGACTAATCGTTGATCGTTTCTACTTGTCACACGCAACAAAGTCGTTACAACGTTGTTGCTCTACGCAAAAAGCCGTGACGTACAAATGATATCGTTAACAATATCGTAGCATGTAACGGGCCTTTAATTCCCGGCAGATATGGCAGATGTCGCTGCATCTGCCGAATTTGCCGCGTAACCACTGACACTGATCCGGCAATCCCCATTCATTCTCTATGGGGCTTGTGGTCGGGTGCAACAAGTGCGGATGTGCCGTTTTCGCCAATACCAGACTTGCCACACCTGACCGCAAGCCCCATAGAGAATGAATGGGGCTTGCCGGATCAGTGCTGCAAGTTGGCGGTTATGCGGCAGATCTGAAGACATCTGCCAGATCTGCCGGGAATTACACTTTACCGCAGATGTGAAAGCACCCTAATACATGTATCTTCTTTTCACTTGATGCGCAGTGTGCACTGTATATACATACACTTCTCACTGTGCACATGTGCTATGAATTTGCTGTGTACATGCTCGTCTGTGTGCTATGCCTGTGCTATGTATTTGCTCGACTGTGTGCTATGCTTGTGCTATGTATGTGCTCATCTGTGTGTTATGTGTGAGCCATGTTTGTGCTTGTCCTTGTGCTGTGTATATGCCTGTCTGTGTTCTATGCTTGTGCTGTATACATTCTCGTCTGTAAACTGTGCATGCATTGTACATGCTCATCTTTGTGCTATGCATAAGCTGTGTATGTGCTCTTCTGTGAGCTGTGTACATGCTCATCTATGTGCTATGCATGTGCTGTGTACGTGTTCGTTTATGTGCTATGCATGTGTCATGTACTTGTTCATTTGTGTGCTATACATGTGCCATGTATGTGCTCATTTGTGCTGTGTACGTGCTCAATTGTGTACTATGAATGTGCTGATGTAGTTGCTAATTTGTTTGCTATGCATGTGATGTGTACATACTCTTATGTGTGCTGTGTATGTGCTCATCTATGTGCTATGCATGTGCTACATACGTGCTCATCTGTGTGCTGTGCACATGCTCATGTGTGCTTGTCTGTGTGCTATGTGTGTGCTGTGTATGTGCTCATCTGTGTGCTATGTGACTGCTGTGCACATGCTCGTCTATGTGCTACGTGTGCAACATGTACGTGCTCATTTGGGTGCTATTAGTGTGTCATGTATGTGCTCATTTATGTGTTGGGTACATGCTTGTCTGTGTGCTACATGTGTGTTCTGTATGTGCTCATCTGTGTGCTGTGTATTTGCTGTGTACATGCCTGTGTGTGTGCTATTTGTATGTAGTGTATGTGCTCATCTGCTGTGTACATGCTCATCTGTGTGCTATATATGTGTTGTGTATGTGCTCATCTGTGTACTGTGTAGGTGCATGTCTGTTTGCTAAGCGTGTGCTGTGTATGTGCTCATCTGGGTGCTGTGTATGTGCTCATCTGTGTTTTATGCGTGCTGTGTATGTGCTTGTCTGTATGCTGTACATGCACGTCTGTGTGCTATGTATGTGCTCGACAGTGTGAAGTGTACGTGCACAACTGTGTGCTATGCGTGTGCTCTGTATGTACTCTTCTGCATGCTATGCGTATGCCATGTACATGTTTGTCTGTGTGCTGTGCATGTGCTTGTCTGTGTGCTTAGTATGTGCTCATCTGTGTGATATGCATATGCCCTGTGAGTCTGCTGTGTGTGTACAAATGTGATGTGTGTACCATTATGTTCATGTCTCCTGTGTGTGTGCATGTGTGCTGTGCATGTGCTGTGAGTATGATCATCTGTGATATGCATATGCTGTGTGCATCTGCTGTGTGTGTACATGTGTGATATGCATGTGCCATATGTATGCATGTCTACTATGCGTGTGCTATGTGTGTGCCATGTACGTGCGTGTCTGCTATATGTGTGATATGCATATATCATGTGTGTGTCTGATCTGTGTATGCATGTGTGCTATGTGTGTGCCATGTTCGTTCGCATCTGTTGTTCGCTATGCGTGTCCCGTGTTTGCGTGTGCTGTGTTTTCACCATGTTTAACATCTATGTACTCGTACTGACATGGAGAATTTTGATGCCAGGTAATTTTGATAGTAAAATGAACACTATAAAGCTGAATAAACAATTACTGAATTGCACTTTTTTTTGCTATTTCGCCACACTTAGAATTTTTTACCGCTTTCCAGTACATGAGAAAAAAGTGGATGGTGTCATTGAAATGAACAAGTCATCTCACAAGAAAAAAAAAAGACCTCACATGGCTATGGGGACAGAAAAAGAAAAATAGTTATAGGTCTTGGAATAAGGGGAAGAGAAAACAAAAGAGCAAAAAGGAAAATTTGAATTGTCATTAGTATACTATGCGAGCACTGGATCCTGTCAGAGACTGCTGATGGTCTTCAGCCCTCATTTTAGGCCTTGCTCAAATGAGCGTATAACGTGGACAACTGCAACGTAAGGAAACCTTGCATTGTACCCCATACAATGTTATTCTATCAGGCAGAGCAAGTGAGACATTTATTTCTCATCCAGATTTTGAATAAGAGAAAATTCGTAACATGCTACAATTGTCTGCGAGTCTCGCATCACATGCGCCCATACAAGTTTATTGGTGAATGTGAAATATCGGACTGGACTCAGATGAGATCAGAGGGCAGTACAATATACGTCAAGGCGGCAATGGAGGAGATAGGAAATGAATCTCTCCACCTCCTCCGTAGCTGTGATACAATACTTTCCCTTGCAAGAGAATTGGATCACAGTAGATGACACTCAGAAATGATCGCAGCAGAACTTGAGCTGTGGGTCATTAGCATATTGCATCCAATGGTCTTGAATGACTGAAACATTGGATGCATAGACCAGTGTGACTCCGGCCTTACTATCAGATGCTGAAAACTGCAGTACTGTTTAGATATCAGCCATGTTATGGATTCTAGGGACACAGATGAGAGGCATAGGGCCTGAAGTACATACATTTCTTCAAATTTTATTGAAAACATTAGGGGCAAAATTAAGACTTTTTCAGGCATTTTTTGATAATTGGTCCAATGTCGGATCGCAGTACATGGACCGGTCACAATGTGACGTGAGCGTGACAGCTGCATATATTTCTATGAGGATGTCACTCTTGGGTCAGATGTGCAGCCGGTCCATGTACTATGAGCCACCATTTGACCAATTATCATTAAAACCTTAAAAAGCAGGACAACAGCCACTGTGTCTCTGTACATGGCCATTTTTATTCACTATTACATTATACAAGTTTATAATATGACATAATGAAATCAAATATATAACCCCACAAACGTATGCAGTGCACAGACACACATGCATGCAGTGCACAGACATATATACACAGCGCACAGACAAATGTACACAGCACACACATACATACACAAATGTACAGACATGTGTACGCTGCATACAGATACATGTATGCTGTGCACAGACATGCGCACACTGCGCACAGAGATGCATACACAGATACACATACGTAGTGCAAAGCAATGCTTACGCAGCACACAGACATGCGTACGCAACACAGACACACACACACCAGGGACACATGTACAAAGACACACACAGACACGTACACATACCTGTATATAGACACACATGTACACAGCACACTAATGTATATACAGCACACACACTGCACAACAAATGCTGAGCAGATATAACATTACCGGTATGCAGAAAAAACAAATGTTCTTATGAACACATAGAAGTATTTCAGACAGCACACACTACACATATGCTTCAGATACACAAAATTACACTGATTCATGCTGGAGTGAAATGAAGATATCAGAGCTGTGTCACGCTGGGGGGGGGGAGAGCGTGATGCCCAGAAGTAGGATGGAGCTGGGTGTAGGGAAACAGGGGAGCCTGCTCTGACTCTGATACTGGGGTTCTTGACTCGCCCTGTACTCGGAGGTACCTCTGAAGGTGAGGAGGTCCAAGCCCCCAGCCTAAGACCCTAAAACCTCTAAGAAGCCCTAGAAATAAGGCCCCTATATCCACCCACGGACCACGGAACCAAGCAACCTCCAACTGAAAAAACTGCAGCAGCTTGAGATCACATCTGCACTCCAGGGTCACAGAATAGCAGTGAACTGAATCAGTGACATCAGGTGGATTGGAGATGACCCATTTATAGCCAAGGGGTGGGGAGCAAGCAGCCCAGGCACGCCCCTCAGCTCACCCAAGCATGAGTCATATTCATCACACACACCTGCTACAACCTGCTCCCGTTCATTAGTTTCCTCTCTCCACACTGAGAGAAGGGAAAAAAAATGCTTCATTTAACCCCTTCCCGACCCGTGATGTAGCATATGCATCATAAAAACAAGTTCATGCCCGACCTTGGACGCATATGCTGCATCATAGCGGGTTTCCCTTTCTGCGGCTCTATTAACCGCGGTCACTAAGGGGTTAATAGAGCTGCAGCTTAGTGACAACCTATACTTTATCCCGGGGGGGTGGCTTAGTCCCCCATGGCAAAAGTCGCTCTGATTGGCAGTTTGAAAATGAAACTGCCATCAGAGTGAATCAGAGGGATTCACCCCTCCAGATCTGATTGGAGCTCTCCAATCAGATCTGGAGGGGTGGATCAGCAAGTGCCCTCCCTCTCCTAAGCCCCCTCCCGCTCCATGACTCAGTAGGGCCCCCCTACCCCCCCAACCGCCCGCCCCCCTCTATGATTATGTATCTGCCGGCAGGCTGCACCCGTGGGTGCGCCCGCCAGTCAGACTCCACGGTCCCCTCCTGTGCTGGTCATCAGACTCCCCGGGCAGCCCCTACCTCTGGGCCCTGTGTCCTGGCCCCCCTCACCTCTTCGAGCGGGCTGCACACGCCGGTGCACCTGCCGCTGCGCCCGCCGCTGCGCCTTCTTTGCTGCGGTCGGTGTGGGCGCTGCCTCCTCTCCCGGGCTCTTCCTCATCGGTGAATCAAGAGGGAGGTAAGTATGTATGTATGTATGAATGAATGAATGAATTGATGGATGGATGGGTGCATGGGTGAATGGATAGATGGATGGGGGGTGTATGCATGGACGTGTGCGTGGACGTGAGCGTGCGTAGACATATGGGTGCATAGAGGTGTGCGTGGACATGTACATGCGTGGACGTGTGCGTGTGTGGACGTGAGCATGCATGGACATGTGTGTGCATGGACGTGAGCGTGCATGGACATGTGCGTGCGTGGACATGAGCGTGCGTGGATGTGTGCATGCGTGGACATGCATGCGTGGATGTGAGCGTGTGTGGACGTATGCGTGTGTGGACGTGTGCGTGGATGTGTGCGTGCGTAGATGTGTGCGTGCGTGGATGTGTGCGTGGATGTGTGCGTGCACGGATGGATGGATGTGTGCGTGGATGCGTGGATGATGGGTGCATGGGTGTGTGGATGGGTGCAACAAGGGATCAAATGTCCTCTTGTAGCCTTTGGGATCATAGTCATGGTGCACTGTATGACAGATCATTGCCACACAGTGCACCATAACTCTGACCCCAGAGACTGTAGGAAGAGGACACTTGATCCTTTGTTGCAGTCTCTGGATTGAGAAGAGGCGATTGAGCGTCATGGGACCTTCGTTGTGGGCTACGTCGGAGGCGATCGAGTGTCGTGGGACCTTCGTTGTGGACTACGTCGGATCTTTATAATAAAGATGGAGTCCAAATTTTGTTTGTGTTTTTTTTAAATAAAAAGATTATTCTCTGTGTGGTGTATTTTTTTTGACTATTTACTAGAGATTCCTAATGGCAGGGTCTAACATTGGCCCGACATTATGAATCTCGAGCTTAGTACCAGCTGCCAATAAAAAGCTGGCATTAACCACTTTATTAACCAGTTTGCCACTGGCACCAGGGCAACTGGAAGAGCTTGGGTACAGCGCCAGAAAATGGCGCTTCAATGAATGCGCCATTTTCTGGGGCGGCTGCGGGCTGCAATTCACAGTATGGGGGGCCCAGAACGCTTGGGCCTCTCCATGCTGAGGATTCCAGCCCCCAGCTGCCTAGCTGTTTCTGGCTGGGCCAAAGATATGGTGGAGCCCCACGTCATATTGTTTTCCAGAATTAGTTCTAGAAATAAAAAAAATGGGCTTTGCTGTATTTTTGGTTGCCAGCAAAGTACAACGAGGCAGCTGGGGGTTGGTGGCAGTCCATAGCTGCCTAGTTGTACCTGGCTGGACCAAAAATATGGTGGAGCCCCACATCATTTTTTTTTCTAAAATCAGTTCTAGAAATATATAAAAAAAAGGCCTTCGCTGTATTTTTGGTTGCCAGCCAGGCACAACTTGGCAGCTGGGGAGCTGGAATCCTCAGCGTGGAGAGACCCAAACGTGGGCCCCCATACTGCAAATTGCAACCCACAGCCAGCCCAGAAAATAACGCATTCATTAGAGGCGTCATTTTCTGGTGCTGTACCCCAACTCTACCAGTTGCCCTTGTGCTGGTGGCACACGGGTTCTCCATGCACGACATGATGTCTGCTAACAATTTGAATGGAAAATTAGCTCAAATTGTTTGCGGACACCATGTCGTGTTTGGAGAGCCCCTGTGTGCCTGAACATTCGAGCTCCCCTATAAGTAACCCCTTTTTGGAAACTAGAGCCCCCAAGGAACATATCTAGATGCATAGTGAGCTCTTTGAACCCCCCAGATGATTCACCTGCAAATCACTGCAAAAAGTGCGGGAAATCCTCAGCGTCGGCGCATAGCCTAAAATTTATATACCAGGTCCCTAATCAAAAACGTCACTCCTTCCCTTTCAAGCCTGGCCGTGCACCCAAAAATTGTTTTGTCACTATATATGGAGTATCAGCATACTCAGGAGAAATTGTCCAAACATATTTTGGAGTCCAATTTATCATGCTGCCTGAATGAAAATGAAAAAATCCTTTTTTTACCACACAAATGTTCTTTTAACTTCAATATTTGCATTTTCTGTGACGCACCTGAGGATTCAAAGTTCTCACCACATATCGAAATAAATTCCTTGTGGGTCTAGTTTACAAAATGTGGTCACTTGTGGGGGGTTTCCACTGTTTCGGCACACAGGGGCTCTTCAAATATGACATGACACCAACAGCTCATTCCATCAAAATCGGCATTGCAAAATGTCACTCCCTCCTTTCAGAGCCCTGCCATGAGCCTAAACAATGGTTTTCTGCCACATATTAGATATCAACGTACTCGGGACAAATTACCCAACAACCTCTTGCCCTTGATAAAATTAAAAAACTGAGGCTAAAAGAACATTTTTTTGGGGAAAAAAAGACTTTTTCATTTACACAGCTCAACTTCTTAAAATTCTATTCAAAGTGCTCACCACACATTTAGATTGGTTCCCTGTGGAGTCTAGTTTCCAAAATGAGGTCACTTGTGGGGTATTTCCTCTGTTTAGTCACATCAGGGTCTCTGCAAACATGACATGGTGTCCGCTAACGATTCCATCTAATTTTCCGCTTAAAATGTTGAATTTTGCTCCTTCCCTTCCGAGCCCTATTGTGCACCCAAACAGTGTTTTTTTTTTACCACATGTGGGATATCGGCATATGTGGAAGAAATTGCATAACAAATTTTAGGGTCCATTTTCTGCTGTTACCCTTGTGAAAATGCAATATTTTAGGCTAAACTAACATTTTTGTTGGAAAAACATTTTATTTTTTTCCTTTCACATTGCTTTAATTCCTGTGAAGCACCTGTAGGGTTAATAAAAATTTTGAATATGGTTTTGAGTAGCTTGAGGGGTGCAGTTTTTAGAATGGTGTCACTTTTGGGTCTTTTCTGTCATTTAGGCCCCTCAAAGAGACTTCAAATGTGATGTGGTCCTTAAAAAAAGGGTCTGTAAATGTTTGTTGTAAAAATGAAAAATTGCTCATGATCTTTGAATCTTTCTAACTTCCTATTAAAAAAAATTGTTTCAAAGTTTGTGCTGGTGTAAAGTAAACATGTGGTAAATACTATTTTGTGTGATATGACTCTCCAGTTTACAGTATAAAAATTCAAAGTTGAAAATTGCAAAATTTTTGACATTTTCACCAAATTTCAGTTTTTTAACAAATAAATGCAAAAATTATCATCCTGAATTTACCACTAACATGGAGTCAAATCTGTCACAAAAAACAGTCTTGTAATCACAGAGCTCTAGTGATATTACCTCATAAAGTGACACTGGTCAGAATTGCAAAAAATGGCCTGGTCATTAGGGTCAAAAAAGGCTTGGGGCTGAAGGGTTAATATATTAAATGACAAACAGTATGTATTCATGAAAGATTAGTCATTTCTAAAGAACATGATTAGTTTCTATGAGGAGGTAAGGGCAAATCTAGATATTGGTAATGTGGCTGATGTCATTTATCTGGACTTTGCAAAGGCATTTAGCACTGTACAATTCAACAGCATTACTCTGAAGTTCCAGATGCAGGGACTAGGGGAATCTATATGTGCATGGGTAAAGATTTACAGGCTTTACATTAAGGGGCTTTAGTGGGGAAGGTGGGGGGGCTTTAAAACGACGTCCGTTTCACTCTGCTGCACAGCGTTTCCACGGGTTCAGACAGACAGGTGGCAAATAAAGCTGTGTTATACCCAGTCCGGTGAGTGCTGTTACTCTTCAATCCATATATTGAATGTGAGTTTAAACTGGAAGTGTGCACCCGGGGAGCCAGGAGAAAGAAAACAGCAGAAAGCCATCCTTCTGATCAGCAGTGCTTTTCCTGTTAGAGCTGCAACTCCAGGAGCAGACACAACGACCACGAGCGACGATAAAGAAAGGACAAAATAAAGAAAAATCTGCTCAGTTAACTCTTCGTTTACTGGTGATTCCTGGTGGCAGAGCGGGCATTCCGGCATTTTGTCCCATTACAGCACGATGGGAGAATAGTCTTTCATTCACCTCTACCCCTAAGGACTGGTGGTTGGTGGCAAGGGTGACCAAAAAAATCTCGTGTATCAACCACCTGGAGCAGTTGATGAAGATTCATTTGCATGGGTATTTAACATTGGTATGTTGGGAGACATGGTTCATGTCTGGTGGGTGTGTCCTAAAGTGCAAGGTTTTTGGTCACAGGTCAGAGATCTTATTAAGAAGATATCTGAATTGAACAGCATTAGCATTCTGGATGGCCCACTGACAGTGTTGAACATTGGATTTGACTCTATCCATCAAGGACTATCACTGATCCTGTCACATGTTCTAACTGCGGCCCAACAATGTCTGGCAAGGTGCTAATTGGTCGACTTAATTCGCATTATCAGCATGAATGGTTTCTGTCGTCCTCTCTCAAACAAGAAGAACCTATTGACAACCAATGGGATCTATGGGCATCTTCAGAATTTGCAATATCTTAAGTCTATGTGTTATTGTTTATCTCTTATTATGACTATTTCATAGAGACTCCTGCCTTCCCCTCCCCTCACCTGAAATGATCCATCTGATATTTCCATATGTGTGCTCCTCTTGTGTCCTAACACTTGTTAAACTTGCATTACTTTTGAAGTGTTTGTATCTTTATTACATCTGAAGTTTTCAATAAAAAATTAGTGGTTAAAAAAAAAAAGTGATGCCCATGCTAGTTGATTAGTGAAGCTGTCAGCTCTATATAAATGCACAACATTGGGACAGACACCCTAGTTTACAAGACCAACATCGTTGGTAAGCCGTGTTGCCCTTTTTTGTTGTGTTACTTTTGAATTTTTTGGGGCAATTTTAATTAATTTTTTCATAGCTTTTGGTTTTAAATTTAGTATAGTGATTCCCAAACCTATGAGGAACCTTGACATGGGTTGAAAGTTTGGTACTTTTGCCAAAATATCAACCAATGCCTCATATATTTATTACATGTTTTTAGCACATCATATTTATTTTTATGCAGGATGCAGCCAGGCCCATCTATGTTGGCCTTGTGCACAAGAGTGTCTGTCCCGGTGGGGTGCACTTATAGGCTATGTGCACACTGGCCGGGTTTGTGCAGGTTTAGCCGCGGAAACCGCCGGTCGGTTTCCATGAGGTTTATGTAAATTTATGTTAATCCAAAAGCGGCTTTTGGGTTAACATATAAACCTATGGAAACCGACCCCCGGTGTGCACACACCGGCGGTTTCCACATGCTCATCTGTTGCTAAGAATGAGCATGTTCTATAATCCGGCCGGTTCTGCAGCGGCTGCAAGCAGAATCATGTGCTGCTTCCAGCCGCTGAAGAACCGCCGGCGCTAACCCGCTGTGCACCCGCCGCACACCCGCCCGTCTCCAGCAGCACAGACCCAACAGGAAGCCGGTGGACGGCTCTGGAGCTTCCTGTCGGGTCCGCCCAGCCGCCCACCGGCACAAAGCCGACGTAGTGTGCACATACCCTTAGAGTGCTAGGCAACCTGCCTATATCAGGCATTTAGCTCATTGCATGATCGGCAGCCTGGTTACACTATGGGGTAATAGTAAAATGAGTGTTTTTATCATTGCTCATTATCTTGCAGTGTAAATAACACAACTCTTCAGTAATGACATGCTCAGAAGAAAACTGTAAGATAGTAAGTTAGTACAATCTACAGAAAATACTGACATTGATTCTATGGCATACACAACAAAGCAACATTATGCTTTTTTTCTAATTTTATATCTGTTATATTTATATTATTTATATTTGCTCACAAGTAAGTAGTACTGAGATAACCCGCTTTATTATTGCATCTCAGTGGTTAGCACTGCAGCTTTGCAGCATTGGGGTCCTGGGCCCAATTCCCACCAAGGACAACATCTGCAAGGAGTTTGTATGTTCTCCCCATGTTTGCGTGGGCTTCTTCCAGGCACTCCGGTTTCCTTCCACACTTGAAAGACATACTAATAGGATGTAGAGATTGTGAGCCACAATGGGGACACTGTTGCAAATGTATGTAAAGTGCTATGGAATTATTATTATTATTATTTATTTATATATCGCCATTAAATTCCATGCTAAAAGGGCAGACAAGGACAAGTACAATAAATGTGGACAATTTGGTTGTACCAATAATAGAGGGGAGAAGATCCTGTCCACGAGGGCTCACAATCTACGAATGAATGAATGAATGAATGAATAAATATTATTATTAATATTATCATCTCTGGTTTAAATATTCATAATACCATTAGGCTAGGCACACTAATATGCAGACTTACAAGACTGTATCTCACTCTGCAGCTTAGTAACTAGTGAAATGTTACTTTTTACAATGTTACATAGTTGAGTTAAGCAAAAAGATTGGCAACATCTTGGTTCAGTGGCCACATCAGTAGTCTGTGGCCACCAAACACGTGCCAAGCGAACCTCTTCCAATGTGCCAGCATCCCCAGCAACTCTTCAGAATATTATGTCTGGCGGTGACATGGTTGATGTAGGCTTACTATAGAGAAGAGGAATCAGGGATGCAGGAAGGTAGGAAGAGGTTTGCAGAGCTCTGATCCGGTATCCATGGACTCTCAACATGGCTACTGGTCAATGGCCCTATGAACTTTGTTTTATTCAACTCATATTAACTAGTTAAGATGTATAGGACTCTGTATTGTGAACAATTAAACCTTATTCTCACCTTAAAAATCCGTTCCTCGTGTTCTTTTATGAACAAAGGTCTTTTAAGATTTTCCTTGTACTAATTTTTCACTTTTGTTTGTAATTTCTGTCATTTTCCTATATATGTTTTGGCTAAAAAGGTGATTCTTTTATTTATTGGAAAGGAGCTTTGATAAACAGTATGCAATTCTATGTACACAGTGATGTTTGATTCATTGATGTTGTCACTTCATTTGTTTATGGGATTGTAGCTGCGGGAGCCCTTAAGCTGGTAAATTATACCACACAGTCAAAAATGCTTTTGCTGCCAAAATTGTGCCACAAAATAAATGCTTTTCTTGGCCCAAGGGTCAAACACTGATGCACTTGTTTTAGGTGTCAGAATCCAATGAACTTCTAATTAAAGTTTTATCTGCGTTTGGCTGCAGTTCATGTAAACTTTCTCAACAATTGCTTGATAAAATAGAATTAAACATTGGCCGTCGGTGCAAAGAGAGCGAGAAATGGATGTAAATCAAGTGGTGGATTATGCAGATCCCGGCTATTTATAGTTGGAAAACTTTAAAAACTTTCACACGGCTTCCAGCTGTATGCAGCTGTTATACTCGGCCTTTTGGAAGTAAAGAGGGTTTAAATCCACTTGCTGCAGACAAGTTATGTTTAGAATGACACTTCTGTGAGTCACAAGCCTCAGCCACGTCAGTGCGGCTCAGGATAGCCGACCAATGTACTTTTTCCACTTTGACACTCACTTATCTTATTTGGCAACCTCTCAAACAACAAGCTGTTCCACTCCTTCTAATATGTTTATCTCTTTGAATGATGTCAGCAGACCTCAGCAAATCTAATATTTGCCTGTGCCGAGATTGGTTGCTTCTCTTTGAGAGTAGCTGAATTCAATATCATTGTTGCAGCTGCTTCCTCTTGATAGAAGAATCAGACTTCTCAGAATGTGTTTTTTCTTTGTTATTATACCGCTTTAGATATATTTCTACGCCACTACTGTTTTTTTTGTTTAACATTATTATTTTTAGAAAGTTTTAGAATGTTCTCCTTGCAAATATCTTCTATATTAGTATGTTTAAACACACACATAACACAACACACACAAAATACACACACAGACAATAAACAACATAAACTCTCACACATATACATACACACCCTCATACAAAAATATGCACACACATGCAAAACATACAATACCACATACACTGCACTCAAACAATACACACATACATACACACACTATACAGAAATACACAAACATGTACACATACAGAAACATACATGCACACACACTCACATGTACACACACATATAAATACACCCACATACACACAGCACACATAAATACATAAACACATACATACACAGTGACATAAACATTCACATACACATACAGAAACATACATATACACAAATACACACACATACAGTATCATACATGCACACATATACACTCACACGTATACACACATACAGTCCCTGACAAAAGTTATGTCGCTTATCCATGTTATGTAAATAAAAGCTTATAACCTGAAGTTAAATTCATCCGTTGGTTTTATAAATTACTCTTTTGAAAGCTGAAACCCTCCCATATGTGGTTTAAGTTAAGAAAATAAATTGGCATCAATGCTGAAATATTGATCATTTAATGAACATAGAATGGTCAGATTTTGGCAAGACAAAAGTTTTGTCGCCTGGTCATATAATGCACCCAATCCTAGTTTACATCCTCACCTGTGCTCAGTAAATGATCGGTTGGGGTAATTAGTGGGTGTGTATAAAAAGAAACCACCCCAGACCTTCACTTGAACTGCAACTTGAGCTCTGACAACATGCCAAAAATCCACCTGCCACCAAAGCCTTGATTATCAAGAGGCTGAAGAACAGATCCACTGCAGAGGTTCCTGGCACCTTTAATCTGTCTCAGTGTCAAGTACAAAGAATTAAAAAAAGATTTGAAGAGACTGGAGATGTTTTTGACAAGCCCAGGTCCAGCGGACCCAGCAAGACAACTGCTCAGGAGGAACATTTGTTGGTTAGAAATCCAAAGCAAACCCCTCTTCCACTTCAGCAGAGCTCCAACAGGCCTGGGCACCTGAACAGTTTGTAGGATTCTGTCTTGAAATGGCCTCCATTGTTGAATCAGTGCCCAGAAGCCAGCACTAAACAAAAGGCAAATAAAAAACCATGTGGCATTTGAAAAGTCCCAAAGCCTACTAAACAGATGGACACTGGAAAAGTGGCGGAAGGTGGATTTCTCTTATGAATCTTCAGTAAAATTACACCACAGCCACCGCAAATACGGCAGAAGACCTACTGGAGCCCGTATGGATCCAAAATACACCCAGAAAACAGTTACATTTGGTGGTGGAAAGATCATGGTCTAGGGTTATATTTAGTATGGGGGTGTGCGAAACATTTGCAAGGTGGAAGGCAATATCAATAGCCTAAAATATCAAGACATTAGCTACCTCTTACATTCCAAATCATAAAAGGGGTCAAATTCTGCAGCAGGATGGTGCTCCATCTCATACATCCATCTCTACAACAAAGTTCCTCCTGGCAAAAAAGATCAAGGTGCTCAAGGACTGGCCAGCCCAGTCACCAGGCATGAACATCATTGAGCATGTTTGGGGTAGGATGAAAGAGGAAGCTTGGAAGACAAAACCAAAGGATCTAGTTGAACTCTGGGAGGCATGTAAGACTGCATTCTTTTCTATTCCTCATAACTTCATTAATACAGTCATATGATAACGTTTGGGCAACCCTCTTAATCTTACTCTTTTTTTTTTTTTTAATTTTTTTTTGCAACAGCTATTTCAGTGTGATATATGTAATAATTGATGGACACAGTAAAATTTCAGGATTGAAATGAGGTTTATTGTACTTACCAAAAATGTGAAATATGCATTATTTCAAAAATTGACAGGTGCAAAAGTATGGGCACCTCAACAGAAAAGTGACATTAATATTTAGTAGATCCACCTTTTGCAAAAATAACAGCTTCTAGTTGCTTCCTGTAGATGTTAATGAGTTCCTGGATCCTGGATGAAGCTATTTTTGACCATTCCTCTTTACAAAACAATTCCAGTTAAGTTTGATGGTCACTGAGCATGGACTGCCCGCTTCAAAACATCCCACATACGTTCAATGATATTCAGGTCTGGGGACTGGGATGGCCATTCCAGAACATTGTAATTGTTCCTCTGCATGAATGCCTGAGTAGATTTGGAGCGGTGTTTTGAATCATTGTCTTGCTGAAAGATCCATCCCCGGCGTAACTTCAACTTTGACACTGATTCTTGAACATTAGTCTCAAGAATCTGCTGATACTGAGTGGAATCCATGCGACCCTCAACTTTAACAAGATTCCTGGTGCCGTTATTGGCCACACAGCCCCAAAGCATGATCCTCCCCCAAATCTGACAGTGGGTAGCAAGTGTTTTTCTTGGAATGCTGTGTTTTTGTGGCGCCATGCATAACGTCTTGTTGTATGACTAAACAACTCAATATTTGTTTCATCTGTCCACAGGAACTTCTTCCAAAATGAAACTGGCTTGTCCAAATGTGCTTTTGTATACCTCTGGCGACTCTGTTTGTGGCGTGCATGCAAAAACGGCTTCTTTCGCATCACTCTCCCATGCAGCTTCTCCTTGTGCAGTGTGCGCTGTATTGTTCACTGATGCACAGTGACACCATCTACAGCAAGATGATGCTGCAGGTCTTTGGAGGTGGTCTGTGGATTGTTCTTGACTGTTCTCACAATTCATCTTCTCTGCCTTTCTGATATTTTTGTTGGCCTGCCACTTCTGGCCTTTACAAGAACTGTACCTGTGGTCTGCCATTTCCTTACTATGTTCCTCACAGTGGAAACTGACAGCTTTTTGTATCCTTCCCCTAAACAACTATGTTGAACAATCTTTTTTTTCAGATCATTTGAGAGCTGTTTTGAGGAGCCCATGATGCCACTCCTCAGAAAAGATGCAACTAGGAGAACAGGTTGCAAGTGGACACCTGAAATAGCTTGTCTCATGATTGGATACACCGGTCTATGAAGTACAAAGCTCAATGAGGTTACCAACCCAATTTAGTGCTTCAGTAAGTCAGTAAAAAGTAGTTAGGAGTATTCAAATCATGAAAATCAGAAGGGTGACCATACTTTGGCACCTGTCATTTTGAAATAATGCATATTTCAAATTTTAGGTTAGTACAATAAACCTCGTTTCAAACCTGAAATATTACTGTGTCCATCAGTTATTACATATATCACACTGAAATAGCTGTTGCGAAAAAACTACTTTAAACAAAAAAAAAAAAAAAAGAGTAAGATTAACCCCTTCCTGACCCAGGACGCAGCATATGCGTCCTGAAAACAAGTTGCTTCCCGACCTTGGACGCATATGCTGCGTCCTCGCCAGTTTCCCGTCCTGCGGCTCTATTAACCGCGGTAACTAAGGGGTTAATAGAGCCGCAGGTACGGAAGGACCTGCACTGTACCCCAGGGGGGATGGCTTAGCCCCCCTGCGGCTAGGACCGCTCCGATTGGCAGTGAAGTGAAAGTGAAACTGCAACTGCCAATCGGAGTGAATGTAATATCTCACCAATGAAACATGGTGAGATATTACAATCCAGCCAAGGCCTGATGCTGGATAGCATCAGGCATTGGCTGGATAAGGGGTCCCATGTCACCCCCCCTCAGATTTGATTGGAGAGAGCGTCTCCCTCCAATCAGATGAGGGGGCGGCATGACCGGCGGGTGCCCTCCATCCTAAGCCGCCGCAATTGTGCCGCCGATCCCGGGCCCTCTGCTCTCCCCTGGCTGCAAATGTGCCCCCCCTGCCCTCCGGATCTCCCCCGCTGCCCTCTGATCTCCCCCCTGCACCTCCGATCTCCCCCCTGCGCCTCCGATCTCCCCCCTGCGCCTCCGATCTCCCCCCTGCACCTCCAATCTCCCCCCTGCACCTCCGATCTCCCCCTGCGCCTCCGATCTCCCCCCTGCGCCTCCGATCTCCCCCCTGCGCCTCCGATCTCCCCCTGCACCTCCAATCTCCCCCCTGCACCTCCGATCTCCCCCCTGCGCCTCTGGATCTCCCCCCTCCCCTCTGGTCTCTCCCCCTGCCCTCCGGTCCACTTCCCCCGCTCTCCGGTGACCACCGATGCTGCTCCTGGCCTCTCACCTGTCTTCTTTCTTCTCCTCTGTCCTCCGGTCTTGTCCCTCTTTCCTCCGCTCTTCTCCCTCTGTCCTCCGGTCTGCTGTGTCTTCTGTCTTCTATCTTCTCTGTTGCTGTCCTCTTCCTGCGCCGTCCTGCTGCTTCTGTCGGCTCCTCTGCACAGTCATCTCCCAGCATGGAGATGAGGGTGCAGAGGAGCAGTGTAACAGCCAGGGCACAGCATCTGTGTGATTGCTGTGCCCTGGTCTGTGTTAACCCCCTAAGTGCTGTGATCTCATAGATCACAGCACTTAGTGGATCCAATCACCATGGAATCTATCGCCAGAGACTTACAAGGGAGCACTTGATCCCTTGTTGTAGTCTCTGGGATCAGCGTCATGGTGCACAGTATGGCAGATCATTGCCACACAGTGCACCATGACGCTGATCCCAGAGACTACAATAAGGGATCAACTGTCCTCTTGTTGTAGTCTCTGGGATCAGTGTCATGGTGCATGGTATGGCAATGATGTGCCATACAGTGCACCATGACGCTGATCCCAGAGACTACAATAAGGGATCAACTGTCCTCTTGTAGTCTCTGGGATCAACGTCATGGTGCATGGTATGGCAATGATGTGCCATACAGTGCACCATGACGCTGATCCCAGAGACTACAATAAGGGATCAACTGTCCTCTTGTAGTCTCTGGGATCAACGTCATGGTGCACGGTATGGCACATCATTGCCATACCATGCACCATGACGCTGATCCCAGAGACTACAACAAGGGAGCACTTGATCCCTTGTTGTAGTCTCTGGGATCAGCGTCATGGTGCACAGTATGGCACATCATTGTCATACCATGCACCATGACGCTGATCCCAGAGACTACAACAAGGGAGCACTTGATCCCTTGTTGTAGTCTCTGGGATCAGCGTCATGGTGCACAGTATGGCAGATCATTGCCATACAGTGCACTATGACACTGATCCCAGAGACTACAACAAGGGATCAAGTGTCCTTTTGTTGTACTCCCTGGGATCAGCGGCATGGTGCATGGTATGGCAATGATGTGCCATACCGTGCACCATGACGCTGATCGCAGAGACTACAAGAAGGGATCAGCTGTCCTCTTGTTGTAGTCCCAGGGGATCAGCGTCATGGTGCATGGTATGGCAATGATGTGCCATACCGTGCACCATGACGTTGATCCCAGAGACTACAAGAAGGGATCAGCTGTCCTCTTGTTGTAGTCCCTGGGATCAGCATCATGGTGCATGGTATGGCAATGATGTGCCATACCGTGCACCATGACGTTGATCCCAGAGACTACAACAAGAGGACACTTGATCCCTTGCTGCAGTCTCTGGATGTAGCAGAGGCGATCGAGCGTCGTGGGACCTTCGTTATGGACTACGTCGGAGCGATCGAGCGTCGTGGGACCTTCGTTGTGGACTACGTCGGATCTTTTTATAATAAAGATGGAGTCCGAATTGTGTCTGTGTTTTTTTTTCAAATAAAAAGATTTTTCTCTGTGTGTATTTATTGACTATTTACCGTACTAGAGATTCCTAATGGCGGGTCTAACATTGGCCCTATATTATGAATCTCGGGCTTAGTGCCAGCTGCCAATAAAAAGCTGGCATTAACCCCTTTATTACCCAGTTAGCCACCGGCACCAGGGCAACTGGAAGAGCGTGGGTACAGCGCCAGAAAATGGCGCTTCAATGAATGCGCCATTTTCTGGGGCGGCTGCGGGCTGCAATTCGCAGCATGGGGGGCCCAGAACGCTTGGGCCTCTCTATGCTGAGGATTCCAGCCCCCAGCTGCCTAGTTGTACCTGGCTGGACCAAAAATATGGCGGAGCCCCACGTATTTTTTTTTTCTAGAATTAGTTCTAGAAATTTAAAAAAAATGGGCTTCGCTGTTATTTTTGGTTCCAGCCAGGTATGACGAGGCAGCTGGGGGTGGGTAGCAGTCCGTAGCTGCCAAGTTGTACCTGGCTGGACCAAAAAATATGGCGGAGCCCTATGTCATTTTTTTTCTAGAAATATTTCTAGAAATAAAAAAAAAATAGGCTTCGCTGTCTTTTTGGTTCCAGCCAGGTATGACGAGGCAGCTGGGGGCTGGTGGCAGTCCGTAGCTGCCAAGTTGTACCTGGCTGGACCAAAAATATGGCGGAGCCCTATGTCATTTTTTTTCTAGAAATAATTCTAAGAAATAAAAAAAAAATAGGCTTCGCTGTATTTTTGGTTCCAGCCAGGTATGACGAGGCAGCTGGGGGCTGGTGGCAGCCCGTAGCTGCCAAGTTGTACCTGGCTGGACCAAAAATATGGCGGAGCCCTATGTCATTTTTTTTCTAGAAATAATTCTAGAAATAAAAAAAAAAATAGGCTTCGTATTTTTGGTTCCAGCCAGGTATGACGAAGCAGCTGGGGGCTGGTGGCAGTCCGTAGCTGCCAAGTTGTACCTGGCTGGACCAAAAATATGGCAGAGCCCCATGGGTCCCCTATGCTGCGAATTGCAACTACTAGACTAGTATGTTTTTTCACAAAAAGTTTCTTTATTCATTTATACGTCTCAATTTGTGAAGCACATGTTGGTTCAAAGTGCTCACTGTGCATCTAGATATGTTCCCTGGGGGGTCTAGTTTCCAAAATGGGGTCACTTGTGGGGGAGCCCCAATGTTTAGGCACACAGGGGCTCTCCATACGCGACCTGGTGTCCGCTAACAACTCCAATTGTTGGCAAACACCAGGTTGCGTATGGAGAGCCCCTGTGTGTCTACACATTGGAGCTCCCCCACAAGTGACCCCATTTTGGAAACTAGACCCCCCAAGGAACGTATCTAGATGCATAGTGAGCACTTTGAACCCCCAAGTGCTTCACAAATTGATCCATAAAAATAAAAAAGTACTTTTTTTTCCACAAAAAAATTATTTTTTCATTTTTACAGATCAATTTGTGAAGCACCTGGAGGTTCAAAGTGCACACTATGCATCTAGATACATTCCTTGGGGGGTCTAGTTTACAAAATGGGGTCACTTGTGGGGGAGCTCTAATGTTTAGTCACACAGACGCTCTCCATACGCAACATAGTGTCCGCTAACAATTCCAATTGTTAGCGGACACCATGTCGCTTTTGGAGAGCCCCTGTGTGCCTAAACATTGGAGCTCCCCCACAAGTGACCCCATTTTGGAAACTAGACCCCCAGGGAACATATCTAGATGGATAGTGAGCATATTGACCCCCAGGTGCTTCACAAATTAATGGAAAATTTTTTTTTTTTGCAGAAAACAAGTACTTTTTCATTTTTACAGATCAATTTGTGAAGCACCTGGGGGTTCAAAGTGCTCACTATGCATCTAGATACGTTCCCTGGGGGGTCTAGTTTCCAAAATGGGGTCACTTGTTGCGGAGCCCCAATGTTTAGGCACACAGGGGCTCACCAAACGCAACATGGTGACAGCTAACAATTTGAGCTGATTTTTATTCAAATTGTTAGCGGACACCATGTCGCTTTTGGAGAGCCCCTGTGTGCCTAAACATTGGAGCTCCCCCACAAGTGACCCCATTTTGGAAACTAGACCCCCCAGGGAACTTATCTAGATGGATAGTGAGCATATTGACCCCCAGGTGCTTCACAAATGAATGGAAAAAATTTTTTTTTGCGGAAAACAAGTACTTTTTCATTTTTACAGATCAATTTGTGAAGTACCTGGGGTTCAAAGTACTCACTATGCATCTAGATACGTTCCCTGGGGGGTCTAGTTTCCAAAATGGGGTCACTTGTGGGGGAGCTCCAATGTTTAGGCACACAGGGGCTCACCAAACGCAACATGGTGTCCGCTAACAATTTGAGCTCATTTTGCATTCAAATTGTTAGCGGACACCATGTCGTATTTGGAGAGCCCCTGTGCGTCTCCACATTGGAGCTCCCCCACAAGTGACCCCATTTTGGAAACTAGACCCCCCAGGGAACATATGTAGCTGCATAGTGAGCACTTTGAACCCCAGGTGCTTCACAAATTGGTCCGTAATAATGAAAAAAGAAATTTTTGTGGAAAAAAAAAGTGCTGTTTCATTTTTATGGATGAATTTGTGAAGCACCTGGGGGTTCAAAGTACTCACTATGCATCTAGATACGTTCCCTGGGGGGTCTAGTTTCCAAAATGGGGTCACTTGTGGGGGAGCTCCAATGTTTAGGCACACAGGGGCTCACCAAAAGCAACATGGTGTCCGCTAACAATTTGAGCTCATTTTGCATTCAAATTGTTAGCGGACACCATGTCGTGTTTGGAGAGCCCCTGTGCGTCTCCACATTGGAGCTCCCCCACAAGTGACCCATTTTGGAAACTAGACCCCCCAGGGAACATATGTAGCTGCATAGTGAGCACTTTGAACCCCCAGGTGCTTCACAAATTGGTCCGTAATAACGATAAAAGAAATTTTTGTGGAAAAAAAAGTGCTTTTTCATTTTTATGGATGAATT
>JARQOC010000003.1:145271366-145354376 GCA_033576535.1 Allobates femoralis
CACTCTTCCAAAGCACTTCAAAATAAAAGGTGGTTAACATACACCTAAAAATTCAGAGGTGAAACTGACTTTGAATTGACAAATAGATGAGTTACAGGGGAAATGTGACAGTGGTTTTCTACATTAAGTAAAAAGAGGTGGAGGAGTAAAAGGAGGATGAGACATAGGTATAGGCATGTCACGCCCTTCTCAAATCAATTAGCACACAGCAAGGGGACCCCAACAAGAGTTGAGTCCTCACTCTTCCCAAAGGGGCAGACCACAGCAAAATGGCATCAATTGTCCCAGACTAAAAATTGCTGAATGGCCCAGCCTGCATGCATGGCATCAATTGCCCCAGAGTTGAAATATTGAAATGGGGAGTTTAAAGCAGCACATTAAAAAGTACACAAGTGTTTAGTCTCCCCAGGCTGACACAGGGGTGGAAAAGTCCTTGCGGATCCATGACTTGTTCATCTTGATAAACGTTAGTCTGTCTAAACAGTCACTGGACAGCCGCTTGTGCTTATCTGTCAGCAAACTACCATCAGCGCTGAGTGGCGAGCTCAGGCCATTTTTCCAGTTTTGAAGCCCAAAATGCCTAAGGGTCCTGTTCCACAGTCATGGCATCGATATTTAGCTATAGATACTCCTGTACCATCCTCTCTAGGCGTTCACTATGTGTCAGACTTGTTCTCTCCTCTGGCATTGCAAAGCATCGTCTAAACAAATGGTGAAACAATTCTACAAAATTGCTGTTACCAGATACACTGTTGCTGTTAACGTTTGAGTGATGATGACTCGACGTTCCCAGGGTTGGAAAGTTAGAACTGCGATATTCACTATGTGCACCACTGGTGTTTTGGGGAAAAGTAGTACTAAGATTGTCTAAAAGCTTCTGTTGATACTCCTGCATGCGTGCTTCCCTTTCCAGTGCAGGAAGCATTTGGCCAAATTTACTCTTGTACCGGTGATCTAACAGTGTGGCAACCCAGTAGTTGGCATTACTTTGAGTGACCAAACAGTGGTACTACCCCAAATAGATTTTGCTAAGTAGGTTTGGGCAAATGCAATACAAAAGTGTTTTCTGCGCTGTGTGGTGGTAGATGCAGGAAAAAAAGGCTAGTAAACACAGGAGGTGTAGCTTTCTTCACCACAGTGTTACACCAGTGCCTGGCACACACTGCTACTAGCCAAAATATTTTGCTCGGCAAGATGCAGTAAAAAAGGCTATTGAACACAGAAGGAGAAGGTTTTTTCACAACAGTGCTACGCTAATGCCTGGCCCACACTGCTACTAGCAAAAAAGGATTTGCTTGGCTAGATGCAGTAAAAAAAGTCTAGTAAACACAGGAGGTGTAGCTTTCTTCACAACAGTGCTACAACAGTGCCTGTCACACTGCTACTAGCCAAAAAGGGTTTGCTTGGCTAAATACAGTAAAAAACAAAAGGCTAGTATACACAGGAGGTGTAGCTTTCTTCACAACAGTGCTAGACCAGTGCCTGGCACACACTGCAACTAGACAAAAAGGATTTGCTTGGCTAGATGCAGTAAAAAAAAGGCTAGTAAACACTGGAGGTGTAGCTTTCTTCACAGCAGTGCTACCCCAGTGCCTGGCACATACTGCTACTAGCCAAAAAGGATTTGCTTGGCTAGATGCAGTAAAAAAAAGGCTAGTAAACACAGAAGAAGTAGTTTTCTTCACAACAGTGCTACAACAGTGCCTGGCACACAATGCTACTAGCCAAAAAGGATTTACTTGGCTAGATTTGGCAAGATGCTGCAAAAAACACTTGCACAGCATTGGAACATACCTGCATGGCAGACAGTGTTTTAAGCCCTAAAAAGGGCTGTTCTTGGAAGAAGCCCTAAACCTACTATCTCTCTATCTAACTTGGAATGGAATTGCTATCTAACTCTCATTGTAGCGCACAAAGCAGCAGCGGCGGCGTCTGACACTGAGCTCCAGCAATGATAAAATAGTAGGAGAGAAAATGGACAGTTCTTATATGGCAAAGACATGTGACATACCCAGCCAATGACACTTGCACTTGTGTACAAAAAGTGCACTTTACTCCAAGCGTGCTGATAGGCTGACAGACTGGACCACCCACAGTTGGTGCAGGAAGAAAAAAAATAAAGATCTGCATTATTTGACCAGAGACCTCTCCCCAGCCCTTCTCCCGCCACTTTTCCTAGATCTGAAACTCATAATAACGTTGAACAAAAGTATTACTGTGAAAAGTTAGTAACGCTTTTGGTCAATGAACCGTTATCAAACATAACCTCAAATTTCCAAATTTTTAGCAAATCGTTCGAATTTGTCGAATGACTCGAAGATAGCCCAAAGCAGGTTGAATTTGAAATTGGTGAACATGTTTAATTGAACATCGCTCATCTCAACTTTTAAACCATTAAAAATGTTTTATGTCTGCTCTTGTTCTAATCCAACCCTAGCAAGAAGATAAAGGAGGACTCCAGTGACTTAAGTGTCTCCAATTAAAATGGATTCTTTATTACAGCTTCAAAAAAACTTCACATCGAAAGCATACAGTGCAGCAGACCAACGCATTTCGATGCTAGGTCTTTCTCATGGTTCAATAGTGGGTTCAGTTAATCTCAAATATATGCCCACCCTCTAATTAGTCGCATGGTGTGTGAACATTTAACAATTAAAACAATTTACAAAATCAGCACAAACCTAACAATACATGCACAATAGAGACAAGAATCAAAAGATCAATACAACCAGTTGTGTCAATACTGTAGTAAAAGGTATTGTCTGATGTTTAGACTGTTTCTCCAATGAGGAAATCCAATAGTATTCTCTATTCAACATTCAACAATTTGCATCTTAAGTCTCCACCCATGAAAGGGATAATTACTTTACCAATGCCTGAAAATTTCAATGCAGATATATCACCTGCGTGGCATGTGGCAAAGTCACATGACACTGCAGAGGTATTCATTGTGGTAGGATAACTTGCATCAGATATATGCCTGCAAATGCATCTTTTTAATTCCCTTGATGTAAAGGGGCCGTCACATGCGTCAATATTGCTGTCAATATCGCTGCTGCACGTAACGTTGCAGCGATATTGACGCGTGTGACAGGGCGCATCAACCAGTGATAAATCGCTGGTTGATGGTCGCCAGGTTTTCGGACTGGACCGAAAACCTGGCGATGGTCGACCGGTGTACACGCAGTATCGCTGCGTGTTACACCGGGACGCGTGATCAGCCAGCTCCCAGCGCCTCTCAGGAAGCGCTGGGAGCTGGTATCCAGGGTAAACTGCGGGTAACTAGGCAGCGCGCGTTGCCTAGATACCCGATGTATACCTTGGTTACCAGCCTTCTCCGCTCACCGACTGGTATCCAAGGTACACAGCAGGTAACCAGGGACCCTAGTTACCCGCTGTGTACCTTGGATACCAGCCAGTGAGCGGAGAAGGCTGGTAACCAAGGTATACATCGGGTATCTAGGCAGCGCGCGCTGCCTAGTTACCCGCAGTTTACCCTGGATACCAGCTCCCAGTGCTTCTCGAGAGGCGCTGGGAGCTGGCGATGCTGCGACCATCGCCTAGTTACCCACAGTTTACCATGGATACCAGCCTGCAGACATCGTGGAAACGATATTTAAATCATTTCCACAATGTCGCTGGTCCAATGATTGCTGGTGAGTCTGCCTGTGTGACAGCTCACCAGCGATAAGCCGTCAATGTTGCCAGCGATCAGATCGCTGGGGATATTGACGCGTGTGATGCCAGCTTAAAGCCTGTGTATTGAATTTTGGACATAGTGCGTTTGATCAAGTATATTATACTAGATGGTGGCCCGATTCTAACGCATCGGGTATTCTAGAATGTAGAAATAGAGATTGCATGGGGAAGGCGGTGAGAGCTGAATTGGGAGGAACTTTGAAGAAGGAGCTACGGGGAAAGGACGGCGTGGCAGGGGGGAGGAGGGAGGACAGAGCAGCAGGAGGGAGGAGGATGGAGGACAGAGGAGGTAGCGGCTGGGTGTGGGAGGATGTAGCAGCACAGGCAGGGGGTGGAAGGAGCGGCAGGGGGAGGATGAAGAACAGAGCGGCAGGGGGGAGGAGGACGGAGGACAAAGCGGCGGGGTGGGGGAGGACGGAGCAGCACAGGCAGGGAGAGGACAGAGGATAGAGTGGCAGGGGGGAGGAGGACAAAGGAAGGAGGAGGAAGCGGTGGGGGAGGATGGAGCGGCACAGGCAGAGGGAGGACGGAGCGGCAGGGGGACAATGAAGCACAGAGCGGCAGGGGGGAGGAGGACAGGATGACGCGGCGGGGTGGGTGAGAATGGAGCAGCACAGGCAGGGGGAGGATAGAGTGGCGGAGGTGAGGAGGACAAAGCAAGGAGGAGTAAGTGGTGGGGTGGAGAGGATGGAGTGGCACAGGCAGGGGGAGGAAGGAGCGGCGGGGGGGGACGAAGCACAGAGTGGCGGGGGGGGGGGGATGTAGGATGAAGCGGCGGGGTGGGGGAGGATGGAGCAGCACAGGCAGGGGGAGGACAGAGGATTGAGTGGTGGAGGTGAGGAGGACAAAGGAAGGAGGAGGAAGCAGTGGGGGAGGATGGAGCGGTACAGGCAGGGGGAGGACGGAGCAGCAGGGGGAGGACAGAGCGGCAGGGGGAGGACAGAGCGGCAAGGGGAGGAGAGAGTGGCAGGGGGAGGACAGAGGGGCAGGGGGAGGACGGAGCACAGAGAGGAGGATGGAGGACAAAGCAGCAGGGTGGGGGAGGCCGGAACAGCACAGGCAGGGGGAGGATGGAGGATGGAGTGGCGGAGGGGAGGAGGACAAAGGAAGGAGGAGGAAGTAGTGGGGTGGGGGAGGATGGAGAGGAACAGGCAGGGGAGGACGGAGCACAGAGCGGCACGGGGGAGGAGGACAGAGGACAAAGCGGTGGGTGGGGGAGGATGGAGCAGCACAGGCAGGGGGAGGACGGAGGATGGAGTGGCGGAGGGGAGGAGGACAAATGAAGGAGGAGGAAGCGATTGGGTGGGGGAGGATGGAGTGGCACAGACAGGGGGAGGAAGGAGCAAAGAGCGGCGGGGGGGGGAGGAGGACGGAGGATGAAGCGGTGGGGTGGGGGAGGCCAGAGCAGCACAGGCAGGGGGGGACGGAGGATGGAGTGGCGGGGGAGGAGGAGAAAGGAAGGAGGAGGAAGAGGTGGGGTGGGGGAGGATGGAGCAGCACAGGCAGGGGGAGGATGGAGTGGTGGAGAGGAGGAGGACAAAGGAAGGAGGAGGAAGCGGTGGAGGAGGATGGAACGGCACAGGCAGGGGGAGGACGGAGCACAGAGCGGTGGGAGGAGGAGGACGGAGGACAATGCAGTGGGGTGGGGGAAGAATGAACAGCACAGGCGGGGGGAGGATGGAGCGGCAGGGGGAGGACGGAGCACAAAGCGGCAGGGGAGAGGAGGATGGAGGACAAAGCGGCGGGGTGTGGGAGGCCGGAGCAGAAGAGACAGGGGGAGGATGGAGGATGGAGTGTCGGAGGTGAGGCGGACAAAGGAAGGAAGAGGAAGCGGTCGGGTGGGGGAAGACGGAGCGGCAGGGGGAGGATGGAGCACAGAGCGGTGGGGTGGAGGAGGACGGAGGACAAAGCGGTGGGGTGGGGGAGGACGGAGCAGCACAAGCAGGGGGAGGATGGAGGATGGAGTGGCGGAGCGGAGGAGGACAAAGGATGGAGGCGGAAGCAGTGGAGGAGGATGCACAGGCAGGGGAAGGACGGAGCACTGAGCGGTGGGAGGAGGAGGATGGAGGACAAAGCGGTGGGGTGAGGGAGGATGGAGCACTGTACGGCAGCTCAGTGGTTGGCAGAGTATACAGGGGCTCAGTGGTTGGCAGAGTATACGGTGGCTGAGTGGTTAGCACAGCGTGGTGGCTCAGTGGTTAGCACTGCGCGGTGGCTCAGTGGTTAGCACTGCGCGGTGGCTCAGTGGTTAGCACTGCGCGGTGGCTCAGTGGTTAGCACTGCGTGGTGGCTCAGTGGTTAGCAGTGAGTGCAGTGGGAAGAGAGGTCAGCAGTGAGTGCGGTGGGCAGAGTGGTCAGCGCAGCGTGGTTGGCAGAGTGGTCAGCACAGCAGCGCGGTGGGCAGAGTGGTCAGCGCAGCAGCGTGGTGGGCAGAGTGGTCAGCGCAGCAGCGCATTGGGCAGAGTGGTCAGCGCAGCAGCGCGGTGGGCAGAGTGGTCAGGGCAGCAGCGCGGTGGGCAGAGTCGTCAGCGCAGCAGCGCAGTGGCCAGAGTCAGGGCCGCATTAACCATGAGCCAATATGAAGTGTTTGCTCAGGCGGCGCTGTATAGGGGGCGGCAAGGTGGCAGACAGCTAGCTACTGGCATGGGAGCCGCGGCCGCTGCCCGCGATGTATACTAGCAGTGCAGCACGCCGGCCGCTGTCTGCTTTCAAATCTCCCGCCCCCTGCAGCTCTGCTCTGCACGGAGAGGGCGGTGACATCATCAGTGAGTGTCCCTCAGGCCAGAGCACGGGACACATGCTGGAAGAGGTCGGAGCTGCAAGGGGAGCGGAGGAGAGAGCTCCCTGAAGGAGAGAGGGGATGTGAGAAGAAGGAGGTGAGAGGAAAGCTGAGGATAGAGGAGCTGGCAGGAGAGAGAGGGTGCAATTAGGAGCTGTGAGGAGAGGAGGGGAGAGTGATGCAATTAGGGGGTCTGAGAAGAGAGGAGCTGGAAGGAAAGAGGAAGTGAGAGGGGGTGCCAGGAGAGAGAGGGGGTGAGAGGAGCTGCGAGGACAGAGGAGCTGGAAGGAGAGAGAGGGGGTGAGAGGAGCTGCACTATACACATATGTGCCCAGGAGTGACCCTGCACTATACACATGTGCCCAGGAGTGTCCCTGCACTTTACACATATGTGCCCAGGAGTGACCCTGCACTATACACATGTGCCCAGGAGTGTCCCTGCACTGTACACATATGTGCCCAGGAGTGACCCTGCACTGTACACATGTGCCCAGGAGTGTCCCTGCACTGTAGACACATGTGCCCAGGAGTGTCCCTGCACTGTACACATATGTGCCCAGGAGTGACCCTGCACTGTACACATATGTGCCCAGGAGTGACCCTGCACTGTACACATATGTGCCCAGGAGTGACCCTGCACTGTACACATATGCCCAGGAGTGACCCTGCACTGTACACATATGTGCCCAGGAGTGACCCTGCACTGTACACATGTGCCCAGGAGTGTCCCTGCACTGTACACATGTGCCCAGGAGTGACCCTGCACTGTACACATATGTGCCCAGGAGTGACCCTGCACTGTACACATGTGCCCAGGAGTGTCCCTGCACTGTACACATATGTGCCCAGGAGTGACCCTGCACTGTACACATATGCCCAGGAGTGACCCTGCACTGTACACAAATGTGCCCAGGAGTGACCCTGCACTGTACACATGTGCCCAGGAGTGTCCCTGCACTGTACACATGTGCCCAGGAGTGTCCCTGCACTGTACACATATGCCCAGGAGTGACCCTGCACTGTACACATATGTGCCCAGGAGTGACCCTGCACTGTACACATGTGCCCAGGAGTGTCCCTGCACTGTACACATATGTGCCCAGGAGTGACCCTGCACTGTACACATATGCCCAGGAGTGACCCTGCACTGTACACATATGTGCCCAGGAGTGACCCTGCACTGTACACATGTGCCCAGGAGTGTCCCTGCACTGTACACATATGTGCCCAGGAGTGACCCTGCACTGTACACATATGTGCCCAGGAGTGTCCCTGCACTGTACACATATGTGCCCAGGAGTGTCCCTGCACTGTACACGTGTGCCCAATGGTGTCCCTGCACTGTACACGTGTGCCCAATGGTGTCCCTGCACTGTACACGTGTGCCCAATGGTGTCCCTGCACTGTACACGTGTGCCCAATGGTGTCCCTGCACTGTACACGTGTGCCCAATGGTGTCCCTGCACTGTACACGTGTGCCAAATGGTGTCCCTGCACTGTACACATATGTGCCCAGGAGTTTCCCTACACTGTAGACATGTGTGCCCAGGAGTGACCCTGCACCGTACACATGTGTGCCCAGGAGTGTCCCTGCACTGTACACATGTGCGCCCATGACTAACCCTGCACTGTATAGATGTGCACCCAGGAGCAGAGGTGTATCTAGGTTTTCTGGCACCCGGGGCAAGAGTTCAGCTTGGCGCCCCCCCCGTGGTCTGAGTAGACGTCATGTGACCAATCATCCATATGCGATTTTTTTTTTTACACTTACAGGTACAGTGACTGCTGGAGTATGTTACACGTTGTTACGAGTGGGCTAAGGTGTTTATTATTATAATTAAAGGGCTTGTCCAGGTTTCAGATGAAAGTCTAGGTGACTGCAGGCCTCCAAATTATCATGGCGCGTGCACTGCTCGTCCCCCTTTCCGCTCCCACATCCCTTCCTTAACCCACTTGTTCGGCACCTGCTATTAACTCTGAACAGCCCCATGTGCAGCACTTGTGATTGGCTAAGTATTCCGGGAGGAGGCGTGTTCTATTGGGAAATTTTACCAGCTATGGGTGCCTTCACATTTGCGTTCCCCTCCGCAGCGTTCTGCGGAGGGGATCCGCATTGTCACCGCAGCACCGCAAGCCCAAATCTTTATAATGGGAGCGCATGACCGTGCGCACCCATTCACTGCCATATGTGATCTGTGCGCAGGCGGATGCGGAGGGGAACGCAAATGTGAAAGTAGCCTTAGTGCGGTGGCAGCTTGTTGATGCTTAGACTGCAGGTCGGTACCTGTGGTGTGTAGACGGTGCGGCATGATGGACATGTCTGACTAGTCAGTGCCAGGCAGTGTCACATTGGATCTGCCCAGAGTTTTGTAGGCATGTGCCAGAGATAATAGATTACAATCAGTGCTGCCTCCTGTGCTATAAGGATGCAGGACTGGGTCAGCTACAGGAGCACCGCTCTGCTGCATTATTGTGTGTCTGTAGGTTGTGCCAAGCCGCCATTGCCAATAACCTTCCTAGCGGTATTCCCGAGCCTGACTCGGGGTTAAAAATCACTGCCAGAAGCGGTAACCCCGAGTCAGGCTCAGGCTTACCCACGGTCGCGGCAGATGCGGTTAAAAAAACGCATTTGCCGCATAGCTGCCGCACTTGCGGCGCGGTTGCGGCGCGGTTGCGGTAATCGCCATAGTAAGTATAGGGGGACTTGCGGCCGATGCGGCAAGTGCGGTTTTGCACTTGCGGCAGGTGCGGCCGCGGAAAAAAAACGCACTTGCCGCACCTGCCGCAAGTCCCCCTATACTTACTATGGCGATTACCGCAACCGCGCCGCAAGTGCGGCGGCTATGCGGCAAGTGCGGCAGATGCGGTTTTTTAACCGCATCTGCCGCGACCGCGGGTAAGCCCGCTTTTAGCACAAAATTCCTGCACTAATCATACCGCCAGGGAGGCTAATGACTCTTGTTCTGGATTCTTCTGTGGTTCCTCTATGTGTGTGTGATGGCGCTGACATCCTTGAGTTGGGGGGGGGGGCGCCGATCTGTAGTTCGCCTCAGGCAGCAGAGATGCTAGGTTCACCCCTGGCCAGAGTGGTCAGCGCAGCAGCGCGGTGGGCAGAGTGGGCAGCACAGCAGTGCGGTGGGCAGAGTGGTCAGCACAGCAGCGCGGTGGCCAGAGTGGTCAGCGTAGCAGCGCGGTGGCCAGAGTGGTCAGCGCAGCAGCGCGTTGGGCAGAGTGGTCAGCGCAGCAGTGCGGTGGGCAGAGTGATCAGCGCAGCAGCGCAGTGGCCAGAGTGGTCAGCGCAGCAGCGCGGTGGGCAGAGTGGTCAGCGCAGCAGCGCGGTGGGCAGAGACTCGCGAGACTTCCCGGACGCCATATTGGATCCAGTCCTCCGGGGTGCGGCGACATGTCAGCGGAGCGGAGAAACTGAGGATCCTGGCAGCGGAGAAAACGCAGGGTCGGTGGTAAGTATAGCAGAGTGTGTGTGTGTGTGTGTATGTGTGTGTGTGTATGTGTGTATTTGTGCAGGAGGCCATATTAGAACACCCACAGTGGGTGTAGAGGCTACTTCAGCCAGGATGTGACGTAGCATATCGTTACATCCTGACGGAAGTAGCCTTAGGGTTTTATTATAATAGATTTATTGTGCAGCCATTGATGAATGATTTGATGTTAAAGTTTTGTCCATTGCTGCAAGATGCAAAAGTTCTTGTTTCTTGACCTTATCCACAGGCTGTACATCTGGTATGTCTACACTTGAAAAAGTCCCACAGTACCAGCTACGTTCTGTTGTCCCTAGCAACCATTGTTGAAAACATGCTAGGAGTCAAAATAGATCTCAAAGTTGGGCATCCTACTAAGAGCAATGGATATCAGAGCTTTTGAGTTTGTGGTGTTTTTTCTGAATATAGTGTTAGGGACTCATGAGCTTGAGGACCCTCAATGTGGGTTAAAATCTTGCATGTTTTGGCCAAAATATCTGCCGAAACATCACATTATCGTTAATTATTTGTTTGCACTTCTTCTATCTTTATAAAGGATGCAGCCGAGCCCTTTGGGGCGTCTGTCCTGTGTGGTGCATATATACAGCTCTGGCAAAAATTAAGAGACCACTGCAAGATTTTCAATTTCTCTGATTTTTCTCTTTATAGGTATATTTTTGAGTAAGGCTACTGTGAGGCATGCCAGCACTATAGCATGTGGCTGGTATGACTCACATGGCCTGCAGCAATCTGGGTGATTGCTGGAGCTAGTGGTACACACAGGGTTAATGGCAGCTATGGGTATGCATGAGTGAAAAGTGCTGATTGCACCTGTGTGAGAGGCAGTCTTCCAGAAGCCTGCAAAGGTGCAGGACCGTGCTATGAGTCAGAGTCTGGATGAGACAACTGCAGAGCAGGCAGTGTGAGAGGTACTGTTGGAACCTATCTGTGAGGTTGCTGGGAGCAGCAGAGGAGTTCTATGTGAACACGGCTCAAATCACATTGAGTAATGAGACGTGTGAATACTGCCCTGGGACACTTAGGGAGAAGTGTACCTCACCCTGTACACCCTGTACAGGAATCTATTCACTAGGATAATTGAGATAAACAGTCTATGGAGTTGTATGGACATTTATGTTGAAGCTGAAGGAAAGCCTCATGTTTGTATTATGGAGCACGGTTTAAGAAGTGTGGAATAAACTTGATTAACTTTTGTAAAGAACCCATTGCCGTGTGCGTCAAGTCTGCTGCCAAGCGTGCCCCCCAGGGTGCGCTACCTCACACTACGTTCACACACTGCGTCTTTTTATGCGTGTATTTTGTGAAATACGCAGCTCCTTTCACACCCTGCATTTTTTTCTGCGTTTTTCTCTGTGCTTTTTCAGAGCCCATTTATCATGTGGGCAATGGAAAAGCGCAGAGAAAAACTGCAGGAAGAATTGACATGTTGCTTTTTTTTACGCGCGCGTTTTTGCAGTGTAAGGCTACGTTCACACATTGCATATTTTTGTGCGCTTTTTACGCACGCTTTTCAAAATATGCAATGTGTTTTGTGTCTGCCAGCAAAGTGAATGGGAAATTCACTTTGCAGTGCAGACTGTGCGTAAAAATATGCAGTGCTTTTTATGGCAGAAAAAGTGCAGTTGCGTAAAGAATTGAGATGTCAATTCTTTACGCAGCTGCTCGTGCGTTTTCTCCCTCTGACGTCACAGAGGGGAGGAAGAATCCTGCTTCCTCCTTCCCTCTGTGACATCTGTGACCGCCCATTAGATTTGGCAGTATATTAATACACTGCGAAATCTAAATTAAGCAAAGCCAAGTGTATGTAAAATAAAAAAGAATCAAATATTTACCTCTCCGACGCCTTTTCCTGGTGTCTAGTGCCGAGGCCAGGCGATGTGTAGTGCTGCCAGAACCTGCCGTGGTGTCAAGGGGCGCTCCTGGCACTGATTGGCCGCTCGCGGTCATGTGATACATATCACATGTCCTCGAGTGGCCAATCAGCGGGAGGAACACCCCCTCTGACATCACGGCAGGACACACATCGCCTGTCTTCAGCACCAGACACCAGAAAAAGGCGTAAGGTAAGTATTTGATCCTTTTTTATTTTACATACATTTGGCTTTGTTTAATTTAGATTTCGCAGTGTATATTAATACACTGCGAAATCTAATGGGCGGTCACAGCTGTCACAGAGGGGAGGAGGATGCAGGATTCTTCCTCCCCTCTGTGACATCACCTGCTCTTTCTGGGGTAAAGAAAGCGCAGTGTGTGAAAGCCCCAGCATATTTTGTTGCGCTTTTTTGAGCGGCTGAAAAACGCGGCAAAAAGCGCGCGCAAAAAAGCGTAACACAATACGCAAATGTGTGAAGGTAGCCAAAATGTGCGCGTAAAAAAAAAGCACAAATACGCAGTGTGTGAATGGATTTTGGCAAAACCCATAGGTTTTGCTGGACTGTGTATCCAGAATTGCGTTTTCACTGCAAAAAGCACGCGTAAAAAAGTGCAGCAAAAAACGCAGGAAAAAGCAGAAAACGCAGGAAAAAGCGCATAGAAATAGCAAAATACGCTATTTGTGAACGTAGCCTAAAATGTAAATGTTTTTTTATTCAATAAACTACTGACAACATGTCTCCAAAATTCAAATTTTGTATTTATTTGCAGCAAATGAAAAATTGTAAAAATAATAAAAAAGAAACAGTGCTTTCAGACCTCAAATAATGCAAAGAAAACAAGTTCTTATTCATATATTAACAACAATACTCATGTTTTAACTCAGGCAGAGTTCAGAAATCAATATTTGGTGGAATAACCATGATTCTTAACCACAGCTTTCATGCATCTTGGCATGCTTTCCACCAGTCTTTCACACTGCTTTTGGGTGACCTTATGCCACTTCTGGCACAAAAATGTAAGCAGTTCTTTGTTTAATGGTTTGTGACTATCCATTTTTCTCTTGATAACATTCCAGAGGTTTTCAATGGGGTTCAGGTCTGGAGATTGGGTTGGCCATGACAGGGTCTTGATGAAGTGCTCCTTCATCCAAACATTGATTGCCCCGCTGTGTGGCATGGGGCCAGTACTCAGAGATGGGGAACATTGCCTGAGAAGGAAGCAAGTGTTTTCCAAAGATAACCTTGTATATGGCTTGATTCATATGTCCTTCGCAGAGATTAACCTGCCCAATTCCAGCCTTGCTGAAGCACTCCAGGTCATCACCCATCCTCCACCAAATTTCACAGTGAGTGCAAGACACTGTGGCTTGTATGCCTCTCCAGGCCTCCGTCTAACCACTAGACGACCAGGTGTTGGTCAAAGCTCAAAATTAGAGTCATCAGAGAAGATTATCTTACTTCAGTCCTCTATGGTCAAATCCTTATGGTCTTTGGCAAACTTCAGCCTGTCTCTCCTTTGCTTCTCATTGATGAAATTCTTTTTTCTAGCTTTGCATAACTTGATCCCTGACTCTAGGTGCCTGTTACGAACCTGTTATTGCCATGCACTTCACCTCAGCTGTCATGGGCCATTCCTTTTGTTGGTCACTTGATGTCATCTTGCGGTGGCTGAGTGACATAACGACTAAGATGATGGTCATCCCAGTCAGTGGAGAGTCGCTTTCACCCTCTGCCGACCTGTAGCTTTATTGTCCCCAATGTCTGCTGCTTGACCTTGTTGTAATGGACTGTTGTCTTCGAAATTTTAAGGATGGATGCAACATGACGCTCACTGTATCCCTCTGCTAGTAAAGCCAGAATTGAGCCCTTCTTTTCCTCACTCACAACTTTTCTTTTCAACTGCTTTAGCATGTTTAAAAGTTATTTTTTCTTTCAAATTATGTTTGGGCTATTCCTACCTTTTGTTTCGCCATAAAGCTTGTCCTATTGCAAGAGGATTGTGAAGACCACAACAGTGATTTTATACTTTCCCTCGTTAAATAAGATTTGGTTCAGGTGACACCTAATCAGAAGCACATTAAGTAGAATGAGGTGTACTTTGGTTGGAATTAAACTGAGACTGGAAAGGAATGGCTGTCAGACATGTAGAGATGGTAAGTTTTTAGAAAACTGTGCAATGGTCTCTTAATTTTTGTCGGAGTTGTATAGTGTTGGGCAGCCCGCCTGGTCTAATAGTATGGGCGTGATCAATAGGCTGCATACAGACAGTCTGCATCATACTTGCTTGATGCCCTATGGCAGTGTTTCTCAACTCCAATCCTCAGGACCTACCAACAGGCCATGTTTTAAGGATTTCCTTAGTATTGCACAGGTGTTAGAATTATCCCCTTTGTAGGAGATTAAATTAACACCTATGCAAAACTAAAGAAATCCTGAAAACATGACCTGTTAGTGGGTCTTGAGGACTGGAGTTGAGAAACACTGACCTATGGAAACCTCATCTGTGTGCAGATAAAATAACACCAATCACCTTCCCCATGTCATGGCAGGTTGAGAGTGATTGTTGCATCAATATTATGGACCTGTGTTTCCTTTATCACTGTGGCCCACTGCATCCTGCTAAGTGCAATGCATATTAGACCTTTTGGCTATTTTTGGTGAGTTTATTGTGATTGACTGCCCAGTGGCTCTGTCTGCCAAGCCTTTGGAGTTTTCTCCAAGTGTCACCCATTTAGGGTGATTACCTGGCTATTTAGCTGGCTGGCAAAGATCAAATCACTGCCAGTCTGAGCTTTGCTCAGTGGTTTGTTTGTCCTGTATTCGAATATTCTTATTTTGTTGCCTGACCTTGAACTTACCTTTGACTACTTGCTAGGATTATCCCTTTTGCCTTAACGCACTCTGACTTCAGTGACTCCGGACTTTGCCTCTGACTATCCCTTTGTCTTTGACAAACTCTCTTGGCTTTTCACCTCAGACTCTTTGACTTCCGCGGCTCACGGCTTGTTTGTGATAAGTTATTCAGCATCACAATTATGCTCTGGGTTCCTTGAGAGACCCAATAGCATAATAGAAGACATTCAATTTGTAGAAAATTTCCTTGTAATATCGGTGTGAACAGATGAACTTGATGTGCTTCTCTCTTCTGATTACAGATTTTACTCATGAATTGAAAGTAAAATATCAGTCCAAGAGGAGAAAGAAGCAGATTTTTCTGATAAGATATATTACATAATTGCTTGTTTATATGTGTACTTTGGATTAATGAACTAAAAGACTACTTTAAATTTCTGTGAGAAAAAGGAATATGAACTTTTTGCTTTCTACAATGTTTAAAATTAGCTGAGATTATATAAATGCTATAAAGGTGTCTAATGAATTTCTAGTGGATCAATGGAATTCTTGCAAATAAAGCATTTCTAAATAAAACATTAATGAATATGATCCTTCTTTACATAGTCTTTTTTATCTTTCAGGGTGGTCCTAGCACATTAAGGAAAAAAGAATAAGCCCTTAAAGAATCAAATTATTGTTGACCTATACTAATTACATGGCACCAAAACTAATTAAAGTAGTGCATATTACCGTTCTGTGCTATACGAGAAGCCAGCTACCACGATGATTCATTCACTTACCAAAAAGAATAAGTTATTTGTCTTCAAGTGGCACTTATTAAAGCTGTTTGTTGGGTGGGCAAATGCATTCATTACAGAGCTGTACCAGAACTAGGAAGAGACAAGTTTATCACAAGCTAAAAAACAGAACGGCACGACTAAGATTACTGTGACTTGGGGCCTTGTTTTATTTCTATGACTTAATGTAAGGCAGCCAAAGATACTTGGCCTTTCCAGCTTCCTCTGGCCAGCTATTGACAGCTCTAATGTTTAGGTTGCGTGCCACAGTCTGATTAGCCAGCGAGCTGATCACAGCTAGCATTCTTTTTATAATTGCTATTCCTCATTAATCACTGTACTAGACCAAAGAATCAGAGGAAAAGTTACTGCATCCAGTTTTATGTCTATGAACGACAGTAATTGAAAGAATGTAACAATGGAGAAGATGTCTGCTAAAAATATAGCAAAGCTTCGTTTACTAACCATTTGTTTTTTTGTGGTGCATAATTTTTCATTAAAAATGTAATCAATATTCGAGTAATATTAAGTCTCAATTTAAAGTTTTATATAGTCGCAAAGCTAAAAAAATAGGATGAGGCGCACTTAGGGTTTTATGCAATGGATGGTTAAAAAGCAATATAATTGGTTAGGCTCACCTTGTATGGTTGTGAGAGTCACAATCATCTTAAGGGCTCACAATGGTTGCTGCAGACACACACGTGGTGAATAGAGGATCAAGAGGAGAATTGGGTCTTCAACTGAATATGCCCCGATGAAGTAGCGGACCGCTACGAAACACATTGGCCTTAATAAAAAGTTGAAACCCATCTGGACCCATCTGATCCATCGGTAGTGCCAAGTTTAAGAGCTGATTCTCCTCTTGATCCTTTATATAGTCCTAAAGAAATCATTGAACACCAAACTAAGTTGTATGCAGCAGCCTTTTAACATTGCACTGAACCGTAGAGTGAGGAGGCGGAGCGGGGCTTTATTATTATTATTTTATTATTATTATTATTTATTTATATAGCGCCATTAGGTTCCATGGCGCTTTACATGAGGTTGAGGGAGACAAGAACAAGTACACTAAATCTAGGCGATCAGGACGTACAGGTACAGGAGGGGCAGGGACCCTGTCCACGAGGGCTCACAGTCTATGAGGGGTGGGGTTAGGATACAGTAGGATGGGGGAATGTCAGGTATGGGGTGTTCGCCTGGGTCTCATGGCAGGTTGTAGGCTTGACGGAACAAGTGAGTCTTCAGGTGACACTTGAAGCTACTCAGGGTAGGAGAGTGTCTGACGTGTTCGGGTAGGGAGTTCCAGAGTAAGGCAGATGCCCGGGAGAAGTCCTGGACTCGGTTGTGCGAAGAGGTGATGAGGGGGGAGCAGAGGAGGAGTTCTTGGGAGGAGCGGAGGTTGCGTGAGGGTAGGTATCGGGAGACCAGGTCGGAGATGTATGGTGGAGCCAGGTTGTGTATGGCTTTGTACGCCATGGTTAGTGTTTTGAATTGGGATCTCTTGGAGACGGGGAGCCAGTGAAGGGCTTGGCAGAGGGGGGAGACAGGGGAGTAGCGGGAGGACATATAGATGAGTCGGGCAGCGGAGTTGAGGATAGACTGGAGAGGTGTGAGGGAGTTAGCCAGGAGGCCATTGAGAAGGAGGTTGCAGTAGTCAAGGCGGGAGATGATAAGAGCATGGATGAGTGTTTTAGCGGTGTCGTGGGTGAGGAAGGAGCGGATCCGTGAGATGTTCTTGAGCTGGAGCCGGAGGGATGTGGTGAGGGCCTCGATGTGGGGTTTGAAGGATAGGGAGGAGTCAAGGATTACCCCGAGGCATTTGGCTTGAGGGACTGGGGAGAAGGGGCAGTCGTTGACGCAGATGGATAGGTTGGGAGGTGGGGTGGAATTTCTTGGGGGGAAGACTATGAATTCAGTTTTGTCCATGTTGAGTTTAAGGAAGCGAGCAGAGAAGAAGGATGAGATGGCGGAAAGGCATTGAGGGATTTTCGAGAGTAGTGAGGTGATGTCGGGGCCGGACAGGTAGATTTGGGTGTCGTCGGCGTAGAGGTGGTACTGGAGGCCATGGGACTCGATGAGTTGCCCTAGGCCGAGAGTGTAAATGGAGAAAAGTAGGGGTCCCAGGACCGAACCTTGGGGGACTCCGACAGAAAGGGGGTAGGGTGAGGAGGAGGTGTGGGAGTGGGAGACGCTGAAGGTCCGGTCCGCTAGGTATGAGGAGATCCAGGAGAGGGCAAGGTGGGTGATGCCAAGGGATTCCAGGATCCTGAGAAGAAGGGAGTGGTCAACCGTGTCGAAGGCGGCAGACAGGTCAAGGAGTAGCAGGATGGAGTAGTAGTGTTTGTTCTTGGCGGTCAGTAGGTCGTTGGTGACTTTGGTCAGGGCTGTTTCGGTGGAATGGAGGGGTCGGAAGCCGGACTGTAGGCGGTCGAAGTGGGAGCACGAGGAGAGGTGAGAGGACAGTTCGGAGTGGACGTGTTGTTCAAGTAGCTTAGAGGCGAATGGGAGAAGAGATATGGGGCGATAGTTAGAGACAGAGGTAGGGTCAAGTGAGGGTTTTTTTAGGATGGGCGTGATTAGGGCGTGTTTGAAGGCCGAGGGGAAGGTACCAGTGCTAAGTGAAAGGTTAAAGAGGTGGGTGAGGGCTGGGATGAAAATGGAGGTGTGGTTGGGAATGAGGTGGGATGGGAGCGGGTCGTGGGCGCTGGTGGTGAGGTGTGATTTTGACAGGAGGGAGGAGAGTTGGTCTTCAGTTATGGGGGGGAAGTGGCTGATGGAGGAGGAGGGCAGTGTAGGTGGGAAGGGGAGGTGTGGGGATAGTGGACCGAAGCTGCTTCTGATCTTGTCGATCTTCTCCTTGAAGAAGGTCGCAAAGTCTTCAGCAGAGATGAGGGGAGAAGGGGGAGGAGCAGGTGGGCGAAGTAAGGAGTTGAAAGTTTTGAAGAGCTGCTTGGGGTTGCGGGACAGAGAGGTTATAAGGGATGAGAAGAACACTTGCTTGGCGGGTAGCGAGTGCCGTCTTGAAGTCAGTGATGGATTGCTTGAATAGAGCAAAGTGCTCGGGGGTGTGAGACTTTTTCCATCTCCTCTCGGCGACTCTGGACGCCCGTCTCAGGTTTTTAGTGAGGGTGGTGTGCCAGGGTTGCCTGTTAATGCGTGGAGCATGGAGAGTGAGGGGGGCGGCTAGGTCGAGAGCGTTCGTTATGGTGGTGTTGTATAGGGTGGTGGCAATGTCAATGTCGTCAGCGCAGGGTAGGTCGGTGAGAGGGAGGAGTGATTCAGAGAATAAAGGAAGATCAAGATCTTTTAGGTTTCGGCGAGGGTGATCAAGTTTGCGGAGAGGGGGTAGTGTGGCAGGGGAGGAGAGGGCGGAGAAGGTCAAGAGATGGTGGTCGGACAGTGTGAGTACCGAGGTTGTGAGGTTAGAGAGGGAGCAAAGGCGGGTAAAGATGAGGTCAAGCGTGTGGCCTTGTTCGTGGGTGGGAGAGGAGGACCATTGGGAGAGCCCTAGGGAGGTGGTCAAGGAAAGAAGGTTGGAGGCGGCTGGGCGGGGAGTGTCAATGGGGATATTGAAGTCGCCCATGATGATGGAGGGGATGTCAGTGGAGAGGAAGTGAAGTAGCCAGGTGGTGAAGTGGTCAAGGAAGGAGGCGGTGGGTCCGGGGGAACGGTAGATGATGGCTATTTGGAGGTTGCAGGGGGAGAAGATTCGGACTGAGTGGGCTTCGAAGGAGGGGACAGTGACGGATGGGGGCTGGGGGATGGGGCTGAAGGTGCAGGAGTTGGACAGCAGTATGCCGACTCCACCGCCTTGTTTGCCAGAGGGACGGGGGGTGTGGGACAGGCTGAGGCCGCCGTAGGATAGTGCAGCAGGGGAGGCCGTGTCGGAGGGGGTGAGCCAGGTCTCGGTGAGGCCGAGGAATGACAGTTTCCTGGAGATAAAGAGATCATGGATGTCGGGGAGTTTGTTGCACACTGAGCGGGCATTCCAGAGTGCGCCGGGTAGAGCGGTAGGTGGGGCATGGGTTGGGGGAATGGGTCTGATGTTGGTGGGGTTGCGAGAGCAAGTGGTGGTGAGGTTGCGAGGGTTGGCGGTGGGTCGCGGGATGAAGGTTGTTGTTGGGATGTTGCGGGGGGGGCCAGGATTGGGGGAGATGTCACCGGCAAGGAGGAGGAGTAGGCCGAGGGTTAGCAGGTGGGAGCATGAGAGCTTGCGAGGCGGGCGTGCTTGTTTGGTAATTGAGGATTGAAAGTGAATGAAAAGGTCGGTGAAGTAGGTGAGGTGGTTCGGCAGGATAGAGGGTGAGAGCAGTATTTTGTTGCTGGGAGGGGGGATAAGTGGGGGTAGTAGGAAGTGGAGAAGGATGGGAGTGAGAGGGAGGAGTAGCGGGAACATTGCATACGGAGAACAGGGAGTGAGTGTGGCAGCAGGGGTCAGAAGCAGAGTGGGGAAAGTTGTGGTAGTGGGTGAATGGTCATCAGTGGGGAGCGGTCATGGGATGAGGTGATGACCAGGGGATGAGATGTAAGGTGGGGGGTCGGATGGATGGGTCAGATGGGGAAGTTGGGGGATCAGTCGAGGCGGTCGGGGTTGACAGAGGCGATTGCTGGGTTGGCTGAAGGAGCAGCCGTGGGACAGGTGAGGCATCCAGGGGTCAGTCCGGGGTGGGATGCCACCAAGGTATGAGCTACAGTCCAGGGGAGATGTGGATGGGGATGAGATCTAGCAGTCCTGGACAGAATGGTGGAGCCGAGGACAAGGTGATACAGCCAGTATGGGGAGAAATAGTAGTCAAGAGGAGGTCAGATGGCTGGGGAGGAAGGGTGGACTGATGACTAGTTCCTTACTTGTGGAAGGGATTGCAGGAGTTAATATGAGATGAAGTAGCAAGGGTGGTAGAGATTAGAAGGGAAACATTGTGGGGGATTTATATTTCTTTACCTGCCAGTCTTTTCCAGTCCATTTCTAGTCTATTTCTAAGTATTGTACTTAGAAAATGTACTTTGAAAGATGTAGTTTGGAAGATGCATGGATCAGACCAAGTCTGGATCAGACTTATGGTTCTGAATAAATCTGTAGCTAAATAGGTTTCAGGTGTTGATTAGTGGCTGGTGTGGAAGAAGTGAGCAGATGATGGGGGTTACACAGAGGTAATAAAACAGGGGAAGGGCCTGGAGAACTAACTCTAGGTCATGCAACACTGATCATGAGGAATGGCAAAAAGCAGACACATGAAAGGTAAGAAAATATCAACAGATATAGATATTATAAGCACAGTAACTAAGCAGTGAGTATAGCAAAGCTGGGTGGATAGCTGGAAGTTCACAATGCGTACCTAACACACATTATATGCACAGTATCTAAGCAGTGAGTATAGCAAAGCTGGGTGGATAGCTGGAAGTTCACAATGCGTACCTAACACACATTATATGCACAGTATCTAAGCAGTGAGTATAGCAAAGCTGGGTGGATAGCTGGAAGTTCACAATGCGTACCTAACACACATTATATGCACAGTATCTAAGCAGTGAGTATAGCAAAGCTGGGTGGATAGCTGGAAGTTCACAATGCGTACCTAACACACATTATATGCACAGTATCTAAGCAGTGAGTATAGCAAAGCTGGGTGGATAGCTGGAAGTTCACAATGCGTACCTAACACACATTATATGCACAGTATCTAAGCAGTGAGTATAGCAAAGCTGGGTGGAAAGCTGGAAGTTCACAATGCGTACCTAACACACATTATATGCACAGTATCTAAGCAGTGAGTATAGCAAAGTTGGGTGGATAGCTGGAAGTTCACAATGCGTACCTAACACACATTATATGCACAGTATCTAAGCAGTGAGTATAGCAAAGCTGGGTGGATAGCTGGAAGTTCACAATGCGTACCTGTGGGAAGAGGAAACAGCCCGATTAGATGATGATGATGATGATGATGATCATAAGGTTGATGATTCAGCAGATACAAATAGTGATGAATGGAATATCTCATAGATGTCTAGTCTATTTCTAAGTATTGTACTTAGAAAATGTACTTTGAAAGATGTAGTTTGGAAGATGCATGGATCAGACCAAGTCTGGATCAGACTTATGGTTCTGAATAAATCTGTAGCTAAATAGGTTTCAGGTGTTGATTAGTGGCTGGTGTGGAAGAAGTGACTGAAGTGACTCACGGGACTGATAAAATATGTGTCCGGTGTATTTTTCATGGCTCCTAGAAGCCAAATGAAACAGATTTCTTAACTGAAAGATACAATTTAAACAACAAAGAATATTGATGTCCCACAATTGAATATTCTTCTTCTTATAATTATTATTTAGAGAAGTAACTCTAAAGTATGTGCATTATGGTCTGTTCAACATTCCATTTGGAACTTCTTCCCTACTATCCACATTGTTCTACAACAGTCTCCATTTACATGCTCAGGAAAAATCCAGGTATATTGTAGAACGCATGCTATGAAAATTGCTTCATCTCTTGTAATTTATTAAATAGGCTGTCCACTTTGGTAAATGTCTTTTTGTGGGAAGGGTAACAAAACTAATGTTCTAATTGAATTTTAAATCATATGTCATATAATAAGAGTTAGAAATAAGTTCAAAATTTAATATTCTAAAACTGCTATTGTTTTAAGCCCCGTCACAACAGGCGATGGGGCTGGGGATGTCGGCGGCGACTGGCGTGTGCGCGCATGTTTTTGGTGCCCCGCCAGCGTCGCCTTCCCCCGTTTACATGGGGCGACACCTCCAGCCCTGCGCCGTCGAACTGTCAGGCGGCATCGCCGCCGGGGTGTCTGGAAACCCCAGTGGCGATGCCGGACAATGGGAGCCTATGGCTCCCATCGCCTGACAGGTTGCCGGCGCCCAGTTACATGGGGCAATGTGTGCACTGCTCTGAAACTAGGCGACCTCCCGGCACCGAGGCGACGTAGGGGCGATGACGCCGCCGATAGGCCATGCCCCCATGTTGCCTCTGTCATCGGCAGCAATCTTGCCCCGTGTAACGGGGGCTTTAAAGTTAGCTTTTAACTTACAGCATAAACATGAATGTATTTCAAAAGAGTAATAGGTATTTGTGTGAGCTCTGGGGAATCAACCGGCACCAAGGCTAATATGAATAGTTACCTCTCGGCTTTATTTGTATAATAAAAAGGCAGGGTCCTTTAGGCCACAACGCGTTTCTACGCTCTCCAAGCGTCTTCCTCAAGTGGAATAAGCATGAATAGAATTGTTCACTAAATCTGTCATTATCAGTGTATATTTTTTCATTGAGGTCAATGAGTAAAATATTTAATACATAATACGTTAATGAAATCAGCACTAAGTCCTGTAACTGTGAATTTAGCATTAAACAGGCTAAACACTTTCTAAAAAGCAGCAGAACAATTTGCTTTTTTGCTTGATTCACTCTGCTCCTCCTTACGTCTCCATTTCACTTCTTAATACATTTGTCTAGAGAGCTGATACCTAACCCCTTAATAACAGCCGGTATGCTTAAAAGTGGTGGCTGTTAAGGGGCCTATTCCCACATTTCCGTTTAAAACAGAGATTGAAATAAGTGTATAGCATGCTCTTGCGGCCGAATATCCTATGGGTGACAACTGTACACGACAGCATGTACCACAAGTATCATCCCGGCCCACTTTTGGAATTGTTTGGGTCTGATTAACTCCTTAAATACCGTTGCCAAATGCAACAGCGATATCTAAGAGGTTAAAAGGGGATTAAAAGACCCCCGTTGGCTTGATCGTCTCCCACAATCATTATTTCAGGTGCTGACTAATGCCTTGGTACTGTGAAGTCATCTGGGTAACCCATTAGATACTGCTACAAGCAAGCTCTAATGGCCACTTTACACGTCCCGATAACGTTGTCCAATAACGATAAAAAGTCACGTGATTTGTGTGTTGACACCGATATCGTTCGTGCGCCGTGTGGTATAAATGAGCAATTCGATGCCAGAACGATGCAAAACCGATATCATTGGGGAATTGGGCAGGCTCTCCAACTGGCCGATATTGGATGGACGATCTGGCAGGATTGTGCTGTGTGACGGCCAACAACGATTTGTAGCTCAACTTCTCCTATTCACTCCCATGTTAAATGGTCGTTCCCTGGGTCGCTCGTACGAGGGGGCGTAGACATCGTAGTTGTGTTGCCTGTCGATATCTCCCTGTGTAACATCTCCTATGCGATCTTGAACTAGTGCCAAAAAAGTGCGCGCTCCCGTGACGTTGTATCCAATATCGGAACGATATCGGGACGTGTAAAGCGGCCATAACAGGCTCTGTCAATGAACAACTGACAGGCCTCCTGCACTGCTGTACATGAGTGCAGCAGTGCATGAGACCAGTGATCAAACTAAAAAATATTCATGTCCCACAGCAGGACTGAGTATATAACTAAATAAAAAGGTAAATAATATAAGTGAAAAAAATAAACACAGAATGAAGCGCACACAAATTACAAAAACCTATTTCGCCATTTAAAACACAACTGTGTTAAATAACAAGTAAACAAAAACACAAACACGGAATTGGTATTGCCACATCCAGAATGACCCAGACTATAAAACTGTCCTGCTATTTATTCCATATGGACAACACCATAAAAAAATCATCAAAAATGTTGCTTTTTCATTACAAGGACACGCAAAGAAATGTAATAAAAAGTGATCAAAAAGTCATATGTAAAAAAAAAAGGTAAAACTGAAAACAGCAAGCAATCTAAAAAAAAAAAAGACCTAAAATTCGGCAAAAAAATAAATAAATTATAGCAACAGAATGTGGCAATACAACAACAATATTATTTTTAGTGTGAAAAAGTAGGAAAGCATAACAAAGGCCATGTCCACACACCTGTGCTGTAAGTATTTAGCGGTTCTCTGCTAAATACTTAGTTTTTTTCAGAGAAGTGCAGGTGCGTGTGTGTCGGCGCTTTCTGCGAACGCAGCCCATGGCCAAAGTGATATAATTTGGTATCCCTGTGACCATACAGACCAAAACAATAATTCGGTCTTATCACCTTTTGCTGCACGCTGAACCATGCAAAAAAACATAAAAGCAATAACTGAATTGATGGTTGTTATTCATTCTGCGTCTGAAAAATTGGAAAAAAATTGTAATAAAAAAATTGTTGGATATCTCAAAGTGTTACCAACAAAATCTTCAAATTGACTCGCAAAAATTAACTCTCACACAGCTGTGTTTGCATGAAAATATAACAGTTGCAGCTCTCAGAATATGGCAACAAAAAACTATATATTATAAAAAAAAAGGGCATTTTTACTGTATAATAGGAGCAATCCATGATCATAATGACCTGAAGAATGAAGCTGTAATTGCACAAACCCAAAGAAGAAAGTAGATGTATACCAACTGCAACAAACTCATTGTTGTATGCTATCTCTTCTGATCATCCTCAAACCAAAAGAGCTATTCCAAAAAGACAATTTCTGAAGATGGAGAGGATATGTTTTGATCCAGCTGTATTTGAAAAACATGCATTTATGCTTACTAATAACCTCAGTGTGGTTATAGTCATTGGATAATAAGAGGGGGTTACAATAGAGCACAATGGATCCCACAAGATCAAAAATGAGACACATCTCTGGACTCACAACCTATGAGGTTTATAACAACCTTCAAGTCGAGATAGACAGAAATACAGGTGCATCTCAATGAATTAGAATATCACCAAAAAGTTAAGTTATTTCAGTAATACATAAAGTGAAAAGCATATATTATATAGAGTCATTACAGAGTGATCTATTTCAAGTGTTTATTTCTGTTAATGTTGATGATTATGGCTTACAGCTAATGAAAACCCAAGGGTTATTATTGTGGCCTCCTAAACTTCAGGACCTGGTTAAAATGGTAACCCCTGCACTCACTATAGTAGTCTCCAGAGATCCACCAGCAAACACCGATATCAATGTATCCTGGAGCACGAGAATGCTGTACTGGATTCCCCAATCGCACAAGATGGCTTCACACTTTGGGAGAAGTAAAATCCAGGATGTTATTTAGTCACACATACAACTTTCCTGACATGCATTGTATACAAATAAAAACCCACAGTTGCAACCAATGCGTTTTGAACTTGAGTCCTTAGTCATTGTTTAGATAATAATGATTAAAGCAAGGAAAAATACACACATGAAATCCAAATAAATTCTACCCAAATGAGATGCCAAAGAAAACCAATAGTTACGAGACTGACGTCTTCAGTGATTCAGTGATGTTAGGCTCAGCCAGGTTTGTACTGCACATGCACCTATTAGCCTGCCATGTGCAGTACATACAGGGAGTCAACACACAGGGCACCAGCAGGATTTGAATTTTGTAGCTGCTGCCCTTGTCTGGTGAGTATGATGGATGTTTGTCTCAACACATCCCTATACTGTATATACATGTCCAGACTAGATCCTGTATTACAGTGTGTCTGTATATACTGTATGTATATAGTGTAGAGCTGTTTGTACAATATAGTGCTTGTGTATACAAGATATAGAGCCAGCCATTTATTGTGCATACAGCCAGCATTCTCTATTGAGCATATGGATAGCACTGCATTCTTTGTTGTGTATACAGCCAGCAGCAGTCTCTATTGTGTATTCTCTATTGGGAATACAGCCAGCAGCAGTATCTATTGCGTGCTCTCTTTTGTGTATAAAAAGTTATTGTGTATTCAGCCTGAAGCAGCCCGAAGCAGTCCCCATTGTGTGTGTGTATATATGTATATGAACATATTTATATATATACCCTGTTTCCCCAAAAATAAGACATTGTCTTATATTAATTTGTGCTCCGAAAGATGCACCATGTCTTATTTTCAGGGGGTGTCTTATCTCCATGAAGAGTTCACATTTATTGAAGAACAAAAAAAATGAACATTTATTATATACTGTACAGCAGTTGTCATCACAAACCAGCATAATCAAACTGTGTCATCCATCCATCATCCATCTTTAGCCCCAATCATCCTCCAATATTCCCATCAACCATCTTTAGCCCCATCATCCATCTGCAGCCACCATCATCCCCCAATATCCCTCTGTAGCCCAATCATCCATCAGCATCCCCATTATCTCTCAATATCCCTCTGTAGCCCCCATCACGCATCTGCAGCCACACACACAGTCAGCCACACACACACAGTGCCACTATTGCTGGAGCCTGCCGGAGCTTACCTCTGCCACCACCGCCACCGCTTGATTTGTCCCTTGTCACCCGGTGAGTACGTATCCGGGCACCGCTCAACGTAGATGTACGATGGTAAGCCACCATCCAATCAGGCAGCAGCTGCTGGCGTCTGATTGGACGCCAATATACCATACATCTACGCTGAGCAGCGCAGATGACCTTCATACAGGAGATGTACGATAATGCCGCTGAAAATCAGACGCCAGTAGCCGCCTGATTGGCAGACGGCTTACTACCATACATCTCCATTGAGCGGCACCTGGTAACCACAGGAGGAACAAATAAAGCTGCAGCGGTGGCAGCAGAAAGGGTCAGCAGCGGGGGCAGAGGCAGGCTCCAGCAATAGCGGTACCGTGAGGTGAGCATCAATTTTTTTTTTTTTTAGCCACGTCTTATATCGGGGGGTGCCTTATTTTCGGGGAAACACTATACACACACATATATATATACCATTTCCGGTGACTACCTCTTGAAGCTCATCAAGAGAATGCCAAGAGTGTGCAAAGCAGTACTCAAAGCAAAAGGTGTCGTACTTTGAAGAACGTAAAATATAAGACATATTTTCAGTTGTGTCACACTTTTTTGTTAAGTATATAATTCCACGTGTTAATTCATAGTTTTGATGCCTTCAGTGGGAATCTACAATTTTCATAGTAATGAAAATACAGAAAACTCTTTGAATGAGGAGGTGTGTCCAAACTCTTGGTCTGTACTGTATATATATATATATATATATATATATATACATATATATATATATATATATATATGCATTATATATATATATATATACGGTATATATATATATATATATATATATACATATCTATTATATAATCGCGAATCGGAAAAGTGTCCCTTCGCGCGCACTTTCCGATGTCGTCATGTGGAAACGAATTTAACATTGGGCGCGAAGCGCCCAATGCTGCGCGAGCAATGGCCGCGAGGCCATTGCGAGTCGCTGGCCCAGGGCGAGCAATGGCCGCGAAGCGGCCATTGCGAGCCGCTGGCCCAAAATCCATCCACAGCCCCGGCTACAACCTTAGCGATTTACCGCTCAGGTAGCGCGAGCAATGGCCGCGAGGCCATTGCGAGTCGCTGCCTGAGCCGCAACTCGCTCCCCGGGGACCATGGAGCCGAGGCGGCATTGCCGCCTCCGCTCCCCGCTACACACAATTCGCCACCCCCCCCCCATGTCCGCACAGCCCGCCCCCATCAATGTCCCCACAGCCGACCCCCATGTCCGCACAGCCGACCCCCATGTCCGCCCAGCCCACCCCCAGCAATGTCCGCACAGCTCACCCCCATGTCCGCACAGCCCGCCCACATCAATGTCCGCACAGCCCACCCCCATGTCCGCACAGCCGACCCCCATGCCCGCACAGCCGACCCCCATGCCCGCACAGCCGACCCCCATGCCCGCACAGCCCACCCCCATGCCCGCACAGCCCACCCCCATGTCTGCACAGCCCGCCCCCATCAATGTCCGCACAGCCCACCCCCATGTCCGCACAGCCGACCCCCATGCCCGCACAGCCGACCCCCATGCCCGCACAGCCCACCCCCATGTCCGCACAGCCCACCCCCATGCCCGCACAGCCGACCCCCATGCCCGCACAGCCGACCCCCATGCCCGCACAGCCGACCCCCATGCCCGCACAGCCCACCCCCATGCCCGCACAGCCGCACCCCCATGCCCGCACAGCCGACCCCCATGTCCGCACAGCCGACCCCCATGCCCGCACAGCCGACCCCCATGCCCGCACAGCCGACCCCCATGCCCGCACAGCCGACCCCCATGTCCGCACAGCCCACTCCCATGTCTGCACACCCACCCCCAGCAATGTCCGCACAGCTCACCCCCATGTCCGCACAGCCCGCCCCCATCAATGTCCGAAAAAACCCCCATGTCCGCACAGCCGACCCCCACTAATGTCCACACAGCCCCCCCATGTCCGCACATACTTACATGTCTTCTTAGTCATCTGATCGTCCGTCCGGCCAGGCGTCCTCTTCGTCCGGCCCCGGGGATCTTCTGTCTTCTTCCAGCTCCGACGTCCTCTTCTCTTCTCATTCAGATACAATGGACGACAAATCCGCCATTGTATCTCAATGAGATATGAGCGGCTCTTCTGATTGGTCGCTGTCTACTGCCCTCAGCCAATCAGAAGAGCCCCTCATTGAGCTCGAATTCTGATTGGTCGGCGTCCAATCCGAAATCGGGCTCACTGCCCATAGACATGTATTAGCGGTGTGTCCGCGATTTTACGGCCGACAAATAGAACCAGGTGGCCGGCCATAAAATCGCCGACACACCGCTAATGTATGTCAATGGGAAAAATAGCGGACCTGAATGAGAACTGTCTCACTTAAAATAAATAATAAATTAAATAATAAAAAAAATAATTTAAAAATAATTAAAAAATAATAAAAAATAATAATAAAAAATAATAAAAAATTAAATAAAAATAATAATAATAAAAAAAAAAATATATGCTAATCAGCTCAGCCATTTTGGCGGACCTGAATGAGAACTGTGTCTCACTTAAAATAAATAATAAATTAAATAATAAATAAAATAATTTAAAAATAATTAAAAAATAATAAAAAATAATAATAAAAAAATAATAAAAAATTAAATAAAAATAATAATAAAAAAAATAAATCTATGCTAATCAGCTCAGCCATTTTGGCGGACCTGAATGAGAACTGTGTCTCACTTAAAATAAATAATAAATTAAATAATAAATAAAATAATTTAAAAATAATTAAAAAATAATAAAAAATAATAATAAAAAAATAATAAAAAATTAAATAAAAATAATAATAAAAAAAATAAATATATGCTAATCAGCTCAGCCATTTTGGCGGACCTGAATGAGAACTGTGTCTCACTTAAAATAAATAATAAATTAAATAATAAATAAAATAATTTAAAAATAATTAAAAAATAATAAAAAATAATAATAAAAAAATAATAAAAAATTAAATAAAAATAATAATAAAAAAAAAAAAAATATGCTAATCAGCTCCAGCCCTTTTGGCGGACCACAAGGAGAACTCTGTGTCACTTAAGATAAATAATAAATTAAATAATAAATAAAATAATTTAAAAATAATTAAAAAATAATAAAAAATAATAATAACAAAATAATAAAAAATTAAATAAAAATAATAATAATAAAAAAAAAAAAAAATGCAGACCTGAATGACAACTGTCTCTCACTCTCACTTAAAAAAATAAATAAATTTAATAATAAAAAAAAAAATTAAAAAATAATTACAAAATTATAAAAAAATAAATAAAAAAAAATAAAAAAATAAATAAAAAAAATAAATAATAATTAAAAAATAAAATGCTAATAATAATATTACTGCTAATAATAATGCTATTAATGCTAATAATTATGCTATTAATGCTAATAATAATGATAATAATGCTAATAATTATGCTATTCATGCTATTAATAATGTTATTTATACTATTATTTATGCTAATAATGCTATTATTAATGCTATTTATGCTAATAATAATGCTATTAATGCTATTAATAATGCTATTAAATGCTATTATTTATGCTATTAATGCTATTAATGCTAATATTTATCCTATTAATGGTATTATTAATGCTATTAATGCTAATAATAATGCTATTAATGCTATTAATAATGTTATTACTACTATTATTAATGCTAATAATTCTATTATAATGCTATTTATGCTAATAATAATGCTCTTAATGCTATTAATAATGCTATTAATGCTATTATTTATGCTATTAATGCTAATATTTATCCTATTAATGGTATTATATAATGCTATTAATGCTAATAATAATGCTATTAATGCTATTAATGCTAATATAATGCTATTAATGCTATTAATAATGTTATTAATCCTATTATTAATGCTAATAATGCTATTATTAATGCTATTAATGCTAATAATAATGCTATTAATAATGCTATTAATGCTATTAATTATGCTATTAATGCTATTAATGCTAATATTTATCCTATTAATGGTATTATTAATGCTATTAATGGTAATAATAATGCTATTAATGCTATTAATGCTAATAATAATGCTATTAATGCTATTAATAATGCTATTAATGCTATTAATGCTAATATTTATCCTATTAATGGTATTATTAATACTATTTAATGCTAATAATAATGCTATTAATGCTAATAATAATGCTATTAATGCTATTAATAATGTTATTAATGCTAATAATGCTATTATTAATGCTATTAATGCTATTATTAATTCTATTAATGCTAATAATAATGCTATTAATGCTATTAATAATGTTATTAATGCTATTAATAATACTATTAATGCTATTAATGCTAATAATAATGCTATTAATGCTATTAATAATGTTATTAATGCTATTATTAATGCTACTAATGCTATTATTAATTTTATCAATGCTAATAATAATGCTATTAATGCTATTAATAATGTTATTAATGCTATTAATAATGCTAATAATGCTATATATTAATGCTATTTATGCTAATAATAATGCTATTAATGCTATTAATAATGCTATTAATGCTATTATTTATGCTATTAATGCTTATTAATGCTAATATTTATCTTATTAATATATTATTAATGCTATTAATGCTAATCAATAATGCTATTAATGCTATTAATGCTAAGAATAATGCTATTAATGCTATTAATAATGTTATTAATGCTATTATTAATGCTAATAATGCCATTATTAATGCTATTAATGCTAATAATAATGCCTTTAATGCTATTAATAATGCTATTAATGCTATTAATTATGCTATTAATGCTATTAATGCTAATATTTATCCTATTAATGGTATTATTAATGCTATTAATGCTAATAATAATACTATTAATGCTATTAATGCTAATAATAATGCTATTAATGCTATTAATAATGTTATTAATGCTATTATTATAATGCTACTAATGCTATTATTAATTTTATTAATGCTAATAATAATGCTATTAATGCTATTAATAATGTTATTAATGCTATTATTAATGCTAATAATGCTATTATATAATGCTATTTATGCTAAGAATAATGCTATTAATGCTATTAATAATGCTATTAATGCTATTATTTATGCTATTAATGCTATTAATGCTAATATTTATACTTATTATAGTATATTATTAATGCTATTAATGCTAATAATAATGCTATTAATGCTATTAATGCTAAGAATAATGCTATTAATGCTATTAATAATTTTATTAATGCTATTATTAATGCTAATAATGCTATTATTAATGCTATTAATGCTAATAATAATGCTTTTAATGCTATTAATAATGCTATTAATGCTATTAATTATGCTATTAATGCTATTAATGCTAATATTTATCCTATTAATGGTATTATTAATGCTATTAATGCTAATAATAATACTATTAATGCTATTAATGCTAATAATAATGCTATTAATGCTATTAATAATATTATTAATGCTATTATTAATGCTACTAATGCTATTATTAATTTTATTAATGCTAATAATAATGCTATTAATGCTATTAATAATGTTATTAATGCTATTATTAATGCTAATAATGCTATTATTAATGCTATTTATGCTAATAATAATGCTATTAATGCTATTAATAATGCTATTAATGCTATTATTTATGCTATTAATGCTATTAATGCTCATATTTATCTTATTAATAGTATTATTAATGCTATTAATGCTAATAATAATGCTATTAATGCTATTAATGCTAAGAATAATGCTATTAATGCTATTAATAATGTTATTAATGCTATTATTAATGCTAATAATGCTATTATTAATGCTATTAATGCTAATAATAATGCTCTTAATGCTATTAATAATGCTATTAATGCTATTAATTATGCTATTAATGCTATTAATGCTAATATTTATCTTATTAATGCTATTATTAATGCTATTAATGCTAATAATAATGCTATTAATGCTAATAATAATGCTATTAATGCTATTAATACTGTTATTAATGCTCATAATACTGCTAATAATGCTATTAATACTGCTATTAATGCTAATAATAATAGTATGGCTTATATTATTGCTATTGATAATGCGATTATTATTTAAAAATCTTTAAAAAAACAATAAACATATTTTAGATACCCGATGCATTTCCATCAGCCTAACAGCTATAACTACTATAATCAAATTAATGCACGTTCTAGAATCCCGATGCATTTGCATCGGGCTCACAGCTAGTATATGTATAATTATATATGTACATATAATTATATATATAGACATATGCTGGGGTGGTGACTGGGCAGAGTCTCAGGGGGACCTGGAATTCCTTCTGGCAGCCCTGCTTACACTGAAAGAAATAAAAAAATGTTATGTACCCCAAAAGATTACTAATAAAACCCTTATCTTATCCAACAAAATAACAACCCCCAATCAGGTCCATTATCTGTCAATGGAAATATATGGTGCTCCCTTGCTACTGTTAAAACAAAGATTCTGGAAAAACGACAGCTCCCACCCCTCAAATAAAATCCAGTGAAATCAACACTCTTGAATCCAAATGCCCCCTTCCTCCTGAGCCCCACTGTGCCTAAACCACCTCAGCAAAACTATGTGTGGCATTATTGTAGCAAGGAGAGCACAATTAACAGATTATGGGGTGCATGTCACCATCAGAACAAGCTGGGCGCAATATATGGGCACTAGGCTGGCATATTTGTAATGCTCCAGACAAAAAGGCATGGCATGGATGTTACATAATAGTCCCACACATATGTATTAATTATTTTGTACAATATGACTAGTTTAAGGAAATAAAAATGTAACTTGTAAAAACTGTACATTTTTAAAATTTTCACCAGAATTATGATATTTTTACAAATAAACACAAAGAATATCAGCCTACATTTCCCACTAACATATAATATAACATATCCTTTAAAAAAAATTCTCAAAAACAATGGGATCTGTTGAAGTGTTCCAGAGATTTACCACATAAATGGACACTGGGTCAGATATGAAAATTTGGCCTGATTATTAGGGTAAAAAATTGCTCAGTCAATAAGGGGTTAAAGTGGTTGTCCCCTTTATGTAAACTTATTGCTAGAAGCTGTGGTAGCTAAAAAAAACATAGTTATCCTCTCTGGGTCCAGCACTGGCTTTCTGCCACTGTCTCAGTCTGTGATACTTGCTTGCTACACTAATGTCATGTTGATAGTTCTTCAGCCAATTACTGACCAATTACTAATACTTTGTTTCATTTTATAGCTACCCCAACTTAAAGCAGCAACTATCCTGTAGGGGGAGAACATCTTTAAGTCGGTTCACAGTCCATCTTGTTTTGACCAATAAACAATTGGTGAATAATGGGTTTAAGAGTCAGGGAGCAAAGAAAAGTGAAATTCAATGTAAAGGAAGAAACTGGTATTCTCTGTAAAGAGTCTTCTTTACTTTAATCCAGGTGTGGGGAACCTCAGACCCTATGGCCGCATGCAGCCCTCGATGACCTTTTATGAAGCCCCCCAGGCCGATTCCTGGGGACTGCCATGCTCGGGCTGGCAGACGTGTTTTGCCAATCTCCTCCCCTTTAAATCCAGCTCCACAGTAACTTCTATGCCCCCAGCCACAGTGTCCTCAGTGACGTATATGCCCCCAGCCTCTGCTGTGATGTTTATGGCTCTAGCAAACCTTGAAAAGCAGTTGAGAAGCCCATGATTAATATCACTTAACATCACAGCCACGCGAAAGAGAAGCAACTCCAGTCATCACAGTAGGGGTAAATTGATTGTTTAACCAAATATAGCCCGGTAATTTTCAAGTCGATAATTTTGTGCGGCCCCCAAAGGATAGTAGAAATTTTTGAATGGCCTGTGTCAGAAAAAGGTTCCCCACCCCTGCTTTAATCCATAAAATTCATAGTCACAGAGGGGGCACAGGTGAAGGGAAAATGGCTTGCGATCTGACGCTACCTATTGGATGTAGCAACCCTAAAATATTGGCCTTTTAACAAGTCTTGCCACGTGACTTAGGATAAGAAGCCAAACTAGAAACTCATTTTTTAGACATTTGTTTTTCCTCTCCTCAGTGCAAAGCAGGAGATTTCATTTAGATAGCCAACACTAGAAATCAAGTTATCTTCCTTCTGAAGAGGCTATAGGCATATTTAAATTCCCAGTGCAGCACTGTAAGGCTTGTAAATCTCCTGATGCCAGCTTGGATGCTGTAGATAGAATGAAGCGCAATAGGGTCTTTCGAGTGAGGCTGGTTTCACACTACCACTTTTTTAATCTGGATTAAACAATCTGAAACCATATGCAACTGCATGCAGTTCTTCTCCCATAGACTTTCAATGAGGACGCAGGCCCATGTGGTGGTGCGTGGTTACATAATACAGATCCAGATGGATGCAGCTGAGAATGGTTTTAAACAGAAACCAAAAAATGCAGTTTGTAATGTTATTTATCTATTCATAAAAACTGTAAACAACTGGATCCAGGGCAATGTGGAACCTGATCTGGTGTAAACCTGATCACGATGAATTCAGTTGCTGGATCTAGGTTTTTTGACAGAGCATGCCCAGAAACCAGTTTCATATGACACATCCACTAGGGGTGTGTAATTTTTCACTGGATCCGTCAAAAAATGTGTACAAACTGATGCAACTGGATGCTACCGCGGAAGGATCCAGTTGCATCAGGTTTTACAATTGCGGTGAAATGCAGGGTATACAGGTTTTCGCCATATCCCCACTGGATTAAATAATAGTGTGAAACCAGCATAATAAGATTAGGTAAAATCAGGGTGGCTCACTCATTTTATGTGGTTGTGTGACACATAACCAGTGAAAAAAGCATCAAAGAGCTGCTGGAGAACCCACGTGCCAATGCCCGATGCATACAGTAGAGACTGGTGATAAAATTATAAAAAAATTCAGCACTGCTGTAGGATAGATGAAGAACACAAACAGTACTTTCAACATAGGTGGTTTTATTCTATGTGTTTCAAAGTGTATTCTTCACTGCCAGCTTGACATTCTCTGCTAGGAAAAACATTTTCCCCTTAAACCACCAAGCTTCCAGTATTGAGATTTGCACAAATGTATGTACAAAAAATACATTTTTTTTGAAAACTCATCAATTCAGCAAAAAAATCTGCTAATTTCTAGTTTTGTGTCATGTTATTGCACATCCCCATTCAAATCAATAAGGCTGCAATTTGAGACACAGACTATGGGCAAGAATGACACTGAACTGTACTATAAGAAAAATCTACCTTATTTCAAAAGTTTGGAAAGTCACTTACATTTTTGGAGTAGCTGCAAAACAAGATATCTGTATTAGTCCAGAGTAGTAGGGGACACGGTGGCTCAGTGGTCAGCACTGCAGTCTTGCAGCGCTGAGGGCAACATCTGCAAGGAGCTTATATGTTCTTCTTGTGTTTGCATGGGCTTCCTCCAGTTTCCTCCCACACTCCAAAGATATACCAGTACAGTATAAAATCAGTATAAAACACTCTATTTGACTAAGCGCAAAATCTTAATGGCAATCAATGTAGGCTTGTTGCTAGTAGCTTTATGTTGGAAATAGAATAAGGGTACATTTTATTTGAATAATCATTCACTAAAGTAATTGCAGGTGTTATTACAAGGAAAAACAGAACAGAAGGAGTTAAAGATAGGGATGCAAGGATGTGCCATTAACACCCAATAATAACCTTACCCAATAATATCACTAAATGAAACCATAATTTATTTCAGATAAGACCAACAATCAAGAAACCCATACTACAGAGGAAAACCCTTCTAAGGGACCCATAGAGTGTTTATGTTTTAAATGGATTGAATTTTAATGATTTTTTTAATAAATGAATTGATTTTTACTGGTAAAAATGAACAAACTGGAATTATTCTATTTACAACATAAAGCTACGGATAAGCGAGTATACTCGCTACTATTTGGTATTCGCGAATAGTAGCGGTATTCGGGCTACTCGCTACTCTCCGAGTACTTATGTGTACTCGGGAGTAGCGAGTAGTCCTAATACTTTCGCAGTGTATCTATAGATACACTGCGAAAGTAGCCTAAAAGTTAATAAAAGTTGTTAACAAATAATAAACTTACATACTCACCTTGCGACGCCTGCACCGGGACCGTCAGAGAAGCCATCCGATTGCTGGAAAAGGACCTTTCACTACCAGCAAATCAGATGGCCGGTAGCGATCTGGCCAATCAGATGGCGCCACGTCACAACCACGTGATCGCTAGCTGCCACCTGATTGGCCCATTTGCAAGGTCCTAGATGTACTATCAACCAATCAAGTAACAGTAATTGGAATATACCAGTACAGTGTCTAGATTGGGAGCCCCAATATGGACAGTATATTTGATGCATGTAAGGCTGTGTGCTCACGGTCCAGAGGATCTGCGTCATGGATGCAGCTCCTCCAGACCTGAGGGAACCGCAGCCGCCCTGTGCTCACTATATGCGGTGGGTGCATGGCGGCTTCTCCGTGCGTGCAGCTGATGGCAGCTGCTTCTGACTCCGCATCATGAAATGAACATGCGGAGGAGAAGCGGAATGCTGTCAAAACGCTGCAGTTGGGTGAAGCCTAGTGGGCATGGGATTTCTTGAAATCCCATCCACTGTACTCCTAATGTACAATGCAGCATTTTGGACACAGCAGCAAGACGCTGCGTCCAAAACACTGAATTTACTTATAGTGAGCACACTCCCTAAAGCACTGTGGAATTAATATAACTACATAAATGGATAAATATTGTATTACTATACCATTTTTAATTTTATTTAAACATTTGTTTGTGTTATATTTGTACTTTTTATTTAAATATAAGTAACTATATGCCATACACACAAATATAACACCATAAATAAATGCATAAAACTACTAATAAAACAAGTATTTTGCAACAGCTTGAAAGTTTCTGAATACTTTCATGTTTTCCTACCTGTCTTCAAGCAATATTTAACAAGGGTAATGTCATTCTTAGGTGTAGAATAACAAGTTAGATGCTCATTAATCAGGGTTAGTAAGTCCTAAACGTTATTACAATGGCTCCTTCCTCAAGGTCTACATGGAAGATCGCCCTATCCTCAGTCAATCCCACAAAGAGTTGGTGAGCTAAATTTGGAAAATGGGTCTCTCGGAGTAAACAAAAATATAACAAAGTTGAACCTTTGTGACAAGCGGACTGGACAGGGCAATCTTGTTTCTAAACATAGTAGCTATTTCAGCCACCCTTCCCTGGAGGCAATGAAGACAATTATTGCCAAAACAAATAAACTAGTGTCTCACTACCTAAAGCCACTTACTAAACACTTAGTCTAGGTCCCTGCACCATTACTTAAAATGCACAGAATCATTGGCACTGTAGCACAGTATTCAATGAGCAGCAGATGGATGTCAGCCCTTTTTGATGGATTTCTTTTTAAGTAAGGATTGAAAAACCTGGCGGTGTCTGCTCATGGCTCCAGCTATGTAATTATTATATGTTAAATATGTTTAAGAGCAATCAGCTTGCCTTAAATTATCCCTTAATTACAAACAAATAAATTACTAGTGAGCTCTATATGCTTTATGTTTGTTTTCACTGAAGCTATTAAACCCGACTGTTTTATTTTTTTAAATATAAATTTAAAAAAGAAATGATACATTATACAGAATATTATTTATATGTCAGCAAGATACATACGTAATATATATGGAAAAGTCCAAATAAAAATGTGAGACTCCTTGTCCCAACTTACCTGAAATATGACAGAAATCCTTATGGATTTTAGGCAATTGATGTATTAATAAAGTTGAAACCTAAAGATTCTGAGCATCAATACCAATTCTGCAACTGGGCCCCCATCTGGCATTTATGATATTGATGTTTATCTATGTGGCATAGTGCATTCTACTTATGTATTTCACAGATATAGTTCATACTTATTCTACTCTATGGGTAAAGATAAGTGAACCCGCAGATGTTCGGTTCGGCGGATCTGGCATGAACTTGAACCTTAACCCCAACCCTGGACTTTACAGTTATAAAATGGGGAGTAGGGGGTTGGAGGGCTGTAAGAGAAAGCAACAGTGATTAAATTTGCAGCATTATGCTCACCGAGGACTAGATGTATGTATTACCACTTCAGTGGCTGCTTGTTAAGCTCTAGTTTATTCACTGGGCTCTGCCTCCAATTGCCAGTCATAGAAGTCCACTCTCTGGGACAGCGTCTGTGATTGGATGTTGCGCCCCCACGTATTGTGCTGGGATCTGTGATTGGTTGCCATTTGCAACCTGCTGTCATAAGGGTGTAAAAATAAAAAACATTATTTAAAAAACTATTTCGTAGCGGTCCCCCATATTTTTAATTTTCAGCACAGATAAAGCCAACAAACATGGGATGCCACCCCAGTTGTCTGGTTTTTACTTGGCTGGCAATAATAAATATAGTAGAGCCCATTATTTTTTTTTAATTATGTAAATAAATAATTAAAAAAAAAGTGTGTTGGCTCCGCCATATACTCAGAGTGGTAAGGCCCATAGTTATTGGGCCCTACAGGCTGTAGCCAAACCCGAACAGTAACACATACCTCTTACAGAAGTCTTTGCTTGGGGTCCGTGCCCAAACACTGGGTGTTCTGTACAGACCCCAAACTTTACAATTCTGGCTTGCCTATCAATTTCTTTAAGCTGTGCATATCTCCATTTACTTTTACAGGCCAATTTGTCTGCACACAACACATAGAAATGTTGGATTTCAGTACATTTAATGGATCAAACTTAACATTGACAGTTAACATTGACAGGGTTTATTAAAAATTTAGACAGCAGGTGGATGCTACCCACAAGCTAACCATTTTTCACTGACTGGAGAAATATTGGAAACCTTCATAACTTTTTTTTGCACAAGAGATAAACTAATGAAACTGATGGTAAAAATTTGCACTCTGGCCTCCTTCATCTTTGATGAAAATTTGATCAAAAGCACTGATGAAATGAAAGAGATGTTAGTGCCCCGCTGCTCTAATCATAACATCAGGAAGTATCATGTTATTTGTAGTTTTAAATATATATGCATATATACAGCATATCACAAAAGTGAGTACACGCCTCACATTATCGTAATTTTTTTTATTATATTTTTTTATGGCACAACACTGTGGATATGACACTTTGAGACAATGTAAAGTAGTCAGTGTACAGCTTGTATAACAGTGTAAATTGAATGTGCCCTTAAAGTAACTCAACACACAGCCATTAATGTCTAAACAGCTGGCAACAAAAATGACTACACCCCTAACTAAAAATGGCACAATTGTGCCCATTTCGCCATTTTCTCTCCCCAATGTCATGTGACGCATTAGTGTTACAAGGTCTCAGATGTGATTGGGGAGCAGGTGTCTTGCATTTGGTGTTTTGACTAACACACTCCCTCATACTGGTCAATAGAAGTTCAACATTGCTCCTCATGGCAAAGAATTATCTGAGAATCTAAAAAATAGAATTGCTCTACGTAAAGAAGGACTGGGCTATTAGACGTTTGCCAACACCCTGAAACTGAGCTGCAGCATGGTGGCCAAGATCATACGGCAATTTAACAAGAAAGTTTCCACTCCAAACAGGCCTCATCATGGTCGACCAAAGAAGTTGAGTGCATATGCTCAGTATTATATTAAGAAGATGTCTTTTCAAAATAGTCCTATGAGCGCTGCCATAATTCCTGCAGATTAAAAAGGGGTGGCTCAACCCTTACATCGCACACTGCATTAAATTAGTCTGCGTGGCTGTCGTCCCAGAACAAATGTCTTCTAAAGCTGATGCTCAAGAGAGCCAGCAAACAGTTTGAATACAAGCAGCCTAAGGACATGGATTACTGAAACTATGTCCTGTGGTCTAATGATACCAACATAAACATATTTGGTTCAGACCGTGTCAAGTGTGTGGTGGAAGCCAGTTGAGGAGTACAAAGACAAAGTTTGTCTTGCCTACAGTTAAGCATGGTGATGAAAGTATCATAATTTGGAGCTGCATGAGTGCATCGAGGGAACCACAAAAATCAACATGTACTGTGAAATAAAGAAGTAGAGCATGATCCCTTCCTTTCATAAGTTGTGCCTCAGGACAGTATTGAAAAACTCACCAAAAAACTGCCAGGTAAATATTTAATCAGTACAGTACCCTGCTCTGGGTGTTACTAACAGGCTGAGTTCTGATACTATGCTTCACATATCCTCTTTCGGTGAATCTAGTTATTTAATATACATATGTCGCAAACATATGAGATAGGATTCGTGGGACGTGAGGGACCGTGACGAGGGTCCACGAGCTTACGTTATTTTGGCCAAAATATCCAACTAAATCCTCACATTTTTTCATCTTTAGAGTTTAGTTTTTTTTTTTTTCATCTGCAGTTCAGGTTTCACCCTCTGGGGGCATAAGTCACTGGTGAGGCATTTAATCAGTACAGACCGGCCCACCTGCTCTGGGTGTTACTAACAGGCTGAGTTCTGATACTATGCTTCACATGCACAGGAGTGACTGAGCCTATAGGCAGCCTTGTGTCTGAATGCCACCGGTTGCTTCCTTGACAGTATGGCTGGTCGCTGGTGCCAAAACCGCCCCCAAACTGTGGGTTGCAAGTGATTGTGCACCGGTATAATGACACCTGGTTTGCCTTCCAGGGGAGCTGACAATCTGCTGCTGAATGAAATAGATATTTACCTGGCAGTTTTTTGGTGAGTTTTTCTGTGCTGATTTTAATGTCCTCTTTCGGTGAATCTCAGGACAGTATTCCCACAAGTTGAAGAGGACCTGTCACCAAACCAGGCATGGTGATCTAATTACAGCACTGGATGCAGCATGTCTGCTGCATCCAGGCAAGGGGTCCCCTAGCCCTTGAGCCCCCCTGTACCCCGAGTAAATACACTTAGAAAACTTACATCCTGCAGCCAGAAAGGAGGTGGCTAGAGGCTGGAGCCGAAGGGCAGATTCACACCCCCTGCATGTTCAATCTGCCCACCGCTGCCCCCCTGATGCCAATCATTGTCCCCCTCGTCTGCAGTATAACACAGAGTTTATTTTAGAAATGGCCGCTTAGCCCCACCCCCTGCGGTGACGTCACCGCTTATACGCGCCCTGCTCTATGGTTAACATAGAGTAGGGCGGGGACAGGTGGTGATGTCAGAGCAGCAGGCCCGCCGCCCCGCCTCCTGCAGTGACATCACCGCTTATACCCACCCTGCTCTATGTTAACCATAGAGCAGGGCGGGTATAAGCGGTGACGTCACCGCAGGGGATGGGGCTAAGTGGCCATGCTGCATCCAGTGCTGTAATTAGATCACCATGCCTGGTTTGGTGACAGGTCCTCTTGAACAACCCCAAACACACATCCAAGATGACCACCATCTTGCTAAATAAAATGAGGGTGAAGATAGTGGACTGGCCAAGCATGTCTCCAGACCTAAACACTTTTGAAAATTTGAGGGGGAATTTTCAAAAGGAAGGTCAAAGAGCGCAAGGTCTCTAATATCCACCAGCTTGCTGATGTTATCATGGAGGAGTGGATTCCTGTGGCAACCTGTGAAACTCCAGTGAACTCCATACTCAAGAGAGTTAAGGCAGTGCTTAAAAATAATGGTGGCCACGCATAATTTTGACACTTTGGGCACAAATTAGCCATTTTCACTTAGGGGTGTTTTCTCTTTTGCTTCTAGCAGTTTAGACATTAATGGCCATGTGTCAAGTTAACACCACATTAAAACTGTTATACAAGCTCTGCATGGGCTACTTTACATTGTATCAAAGTGTCATATGTTAAGTGTTGTCTCATGAAAAGATATAATTATTATTATTATTTATTTATATAGTGCCATTAGGTTCCATGGCGCTTTACATGAGGATAAGGGAGACAAGAACAAGTACACTAAATCTAGGCGATCGGGACGTACAGGTACAGGAGGGGCAGGGACCCTGTCCACGAGGGCTCACAGTATATAATAAAATATTTGCAAAATTTGAGGAATGTACTCACTTTTCTGATTTGCTGTATATTTACAGACATGGGCAAAATTGCTAATAGGCTTGAAATAGTTCCAGAAAAATGAACTATTTCTCCCAGAGAATCATTGCAACTACACATTATACAATATTATATATTTGTGTATTGGAGCAAATACAAAAGCAAATTAAAAAAAGGGCAAATTGGACACGGTTTCACACAAAACTTCAAAATTGGGATGTTCAAAATTGTTGGCACCCTCAAATTAATATTTAGTTGCACATCCTTTGGAAAAAATAACTACAATCACTTCATATAGCCACCAACAAGCTTCTTACACATCTCAACTGGAATTTTGAACCACTCTTCTTTATCGAATTGCTCCAGGTCTCTCATATTTGAAGGCGCCTTCTCACAACAGCAATATTAAGATTTCTCCACAGGGGTTCAATTAAATTTGGAGCCGACCAATTTAGAAATCTCTTGTGCTTTGTTTCCTTCCATTTCTAGGTGCTTCTTGAAAAATGTTTGAGGTCATTGTCCTGCGGGAAGACCAATGACCCTGGACACAAACCCAGCTTTCTGACACTGGGCACTACAAAATTCTTTGGCAATCTTCAGATTTCATGATGCATTGCATATAGTCAAGGCACCCAACGCCAGAGGGAGCAGAACAACCCCAAAAACATCTTTGAATCTATGCTATATTTGACTGTAGTTACTGAGTTGTTTTCTTTGCCGGCTTCGTTCCATTTTCAGTACACATTAGAATGATGTCCATTATGAAAAAGCTCTATGTTGGTCTCATCTGTCCACAACACACTTTCTTAGAAGGATTTTGGCTTACTCACGTACATTTTGGTAAACTGCAGTCTAGCTTTTTTTTATGTCTCTGAGTCAGCAGTGGGGTCGTCATGTGTCTTCTCCATAGCGTTACATTTAATTCGACTGTTGACAGATAGTTCGCATGTACACTGATGCACCCTAAGTCTGCATTTTAACTTGAATTCCTTCGGAACTTGATTAGGGCTGCTTGCCCACCTTCAGAACTATCCTGCATTGCAAACTTTCAACAAGTTTTCTCTGCCAGCTAGGGACATTAGCTAAAGTACCATAGGTTATAAACTTTTTGATTATGTGGTGCATGGTGGATGAAGTTACTTCAAGATCTCTGGCGATGGACTTGTAACATTGAGATTGTTTCATAAATTTAGTCAAATTTTTCTCTTTTGACTGGTTTAAGGTGTGATTTTCATATTGCCCACATCGTTACTTGTCACAGGTGAGTTTGAGCACCACATGCTTGAAACAAAGTTTTTTACCCAACATTTTGTAAAGGTGCCAACAATTTTATCCAACCAATTCTGAGTTTTATTGCATGAAATATGTCCAATTTGTGTTTTTTTCTATGATTTTTTTGTGGCATGTGCATACAAAACATATAATTGCAATAATTTTCTGTAACAATTTCAACGGTGCCAACACTTTTGGCCATGATGACACTATCTATCTGAATATATATTAAATTCTGCCATTTTTGAAATCTTGATCTTTTTAATAGATTGTTTTGACTTTGACATTAAGAGTAAGCATTGGCCTAAGTTACATTTCAGATGTTCTTTTTTCGTGTGTTTGCCACCTTCCTGATTTCTTAGTCTTTTGCATGTTTGTCTCACTTAAATGTTTTAAATCACCTAACAAAATTAAATATTAGACAAAGATAACACAAGTAAGCACAAAATGGAGTTTATAAATGAAGGGAAAAAGAAATCCAAACCTACAGGTATAATGGACAAGGGGGTAAGGTAGCAGGTGATGATGGGCAAAAGGTGATCAGGGGAAATAGTCTGACCTTTAGGGTATGGACACACCGGTGAGAAAGTGTTTCTCGCATTGCATTCCGACCAATGTTAATCAATCTCCAAGAGCACATTGGCGAATGTCAGACGTTTTTTTCTCGTCCACTTCCCGGATGACAAAGCAGTAGCAGCATGCTGCGACAGTATGCGATTCATGCGTGAGACTCGCCAATGTAAGCCTATGGATCAAACAAAACTCACAGACTGCAGTCAGACCGCACACGGACCATCCGAGTCGGACAAGTTTTTTCATTGATGCATTATTATTTTGTAGCTGAGAACACTGTAAAATGTTCCTGTAAATGATTATACAGTAAATAGCTGCTGAGAAAAAAAAATTAATTGCACACGGACGTCACTCGGATGTGATCTAAGAGAAACGTCGGACAGTAATATCGCAGTTGGATGCAAAACGGACCAAACTCGTATGACTCTCGGATATATCAATCGGACCGTTTTTTTACTTGCCAGTGTGTTTCCAGCCTTAGAATGGGATTCCCTGGCTCTCCCTGTTCCCGGAATTACCTCTGAAGGTGAGGATGTCTGGGTCACCACCCTTTCCCTTTGTTCCTGATCAGTCCTAGGCTAATACATCCTCACCTCCACCCACGGGAAGCACAGCAACTCCCACGAAAGAAGGAAAACTCTAAGAAAATACAGCAGGAAGTTTTCAGCACATACTGCACTAACATGTCCACAGCTCAAGGTCCTTGCAGAGATTAAACTCTATCAGCAACATCTGCTGGTGGAAGAGGGAACTATTTAAAGGCCAGGGGTGTGGACAGCTGCATAACCTGACGCCATCTGCTTTTGACCTTAAGCTGAAGTGCACTTGGCTTTTGCAGCAACACAATGATCCAAAGCACTCAAGACAGTCCACCTCTGAATGGCTTAAGAAAAACATAGTTAAAACTTTTGAGTGGCTTAGTCTATGTCTTGAGATGCAGTGCCATGACTTTAAAAAGGCAGTTCATGCTCGGGACCCTCCAATGTGGCTGAATTACAACAATTCAGCAAAGATGAGTGGGCCAAAGTTGCTCCAGAGCATTGTATAAGACTCATTGCCAGTTATCACAAATGCTTGATTGTTGCTGCTAAGGGTGACCTAATCAGTTATTAGGTTTAGGGGCAATTACTTTTTCTCAAAGGGCCATGTAAGTTTGTTTCTTTTTCCCTTAATAATAAAGAATTTTATTTCTAAGCTGTATTTTGTGTTTACTCGTGTTATCGTTGTCTAAAATTAAAATTTGTTTGGACTCTGCAAGATCTAAGCCTGACAAACTTGCAAAAAAATAAGAAATCAGGAAGGGGGTAAAAACTATCACACCACTGTGTTACTGGAGTGTCCTAAAGCGTTCTTTATAAACAGCCAACTGTCCCCAAAAATAAAGTCACCGGGAAGGTTGGATGCAACCAATTTCTAAAAGTTCAATAATGGCCACTTTTCATGAGCACATAGTGCAGTCAAATGAGAAGAATGAAAAAAATCCATATCTGCAATATATATCTCCTGTTTTTCTTGACACTAAATGTTTGCTACTTTTTCCTCCCAACTTAATTTAGATGTTTGGGAATTATTTTCTAAAACTCTGCAGTAAAAATGACTTTAAAGTATAATATTTCAGATCGTTTTTATTTGCCAGCATTTTAGAGAGTGCATATTAACCCCAGAAAGTAAGTATGCACTATAAATCAAAATTTGGCTTCTAAGTTGTCAAAATATCTGGGCTTTAGAGCCTTATACATTTTTTCTACAATGTGAGTCCAGGAAGGACTTTGTGACCTTGTGCTGATCTACTCATAAATTGATTTGTTATGGTTTGAATAATAAACTACTAATAACACACGCAAAACCAATAAAACTGATTTATAGGTCATCACTCAATAAATCAATGTTATAAGTGAAATAATTATAATACATCACAGTGATTTTACTGAATTGGCCTGAAATTTAAACTTAACCTAAGCGATATGTTACAATGAGCCTCATATAAAGTAAAAGAAGTAAAAATTAGGTACTAAATAAAATATAAACACATGAAAAATATCAACTATTTAGTTTTTTTTTAAATTGTTGGCAAGCATGCAAAATAGAAATGTATGCCTTGTTTCTGCACCCGTCATAACCATCTTTATAAGTATAATTGCTGTTTAGAGGTTGTTACCACATTATTATAAGTAATAATAGTGATTTTATTAGAAAAGGTTTAACCTCCAGATTGTTCCAGTTTCTTGCTCAAGATTACATTATGTGGTTTAGAAACCTTAATACGAATCAGCATTAATAGAGAAAATAGCACCTAAATCACTTTATGTGGTGAAAGTATCACTCGACCCTCTTAGGCACAAGGCTTGGGTTTAACTGTTACCTCTTCACTCCTATAAACATGTCCATGTGTTTATTTAGGAATATCGGTATATTACATTTACCTTTTTAAAATGAATACTTCATACAATAGATTTATGGTTTATGCACTTTATTCTTTTGCAGTTAGTTATCCAGAAAAATGTAGTCCAACCATGTTCTGGAAATCCTATTTTGCTTCTCATTTACAGTCTTGGCTGAAAGTGTTGGCATGATTGAAATTGTTCCAGAAAATGAAGTATTGCTATCCGAAAATTATTGCAATGACACATATCTTGTTATACATGTGTTTATTTCCTTTGGGTACATTGGATCAACACAAAAAACACAAAGAAGAAAAAGGCAAATTGGACATCATTTTACACAAAACTCCAAATATGTGCCTGACGAAAAATATTGGCACCTCAATTGATATTTGGTTGCACAGATTTTGGAATACATAGCTGCAAACAATCACTTCCTTTAACCATCAACAAGCTTCTTACATGTCTCTATTGCGGTAAACGTTTGGACAACTCTTCTCTTGCAAACTGTTCCAGGTCTCCCATATTTGAAGGCACCTTCTCTCAAAAACAACATACAATAGGTGTTCCATGGGATTTAGATCCAGACCCATTACTAGTCACTTCAAAACTCTGTTTCCATCCATTTCTAGGTGCTTCTTGAAGTATCTTTTGGGTCATTGTCCTGCTGCAAGACCCCATTACTTATGATAGAAACCCAGCTTTCTGACATTTATCACTACATTGCGACCCAAAATCATTTGTTAATCTTCAGATTTCATGATGCCTTGCACGCAGTAAAGGCACCCAGTGCTAGAGGCAGAAGAACAACCCCAAAACATCTTTGAACCTCCACCTTATTTAACTGTAGATACTGTGTTCTTTCCTTTGTAGGACTCATTTCAATTTCATTAAACAGTAGAATGATCTGTTTTACCAAACATTTCTATCTTAGTTTCATCTGTTCAAAAGATGCTTTTCCTTGAAGTATTTTGTCTTACTCACATACATTTTGGCAAACTGCAGACAAGGATTTTTGTATCTCTCTTTCAGCAGTGGGGTCCTCCTGTATCTCTTGACATAGTGTTTCATTTCATTCAAAGATCAACAGATAGTTGACGCTGACACTAGTGCACCCTGGGGTTGCTTACCCACCATCCAGACTATTCTGCGTTGCAACCATCAATTTTTCACTGCTGTCCATGTCCAGGGAGACTAGCTACAGTGCCACAGGTTGTAAACTTTTTGATTATGTTGCGCACCATGGAAAAAGGAACATCAAGATCTCTGGAAATGAACTTGTAATTGTGAGATTGTTGATATTTTTCAACAATTTGGGTTCTCAAGTTCTCAGACAGTTGTCTTTTCCTCTTTCTGTTCTCCATGCTTAGTGTGGCAAACACAGACACACAATGCAAAGATTGAGTAAATGTCTTCCCTTTTTATCTGGTTTTAGGTGTAAATTTCATATTGGTTGAAACAAAGTTGTTTACCTACAAATTTGGAAATCTGGAAACAATTTTGTTTGGCCCATTTTGAGATTTTATGTTAAACTAGATAGTGGCCTGATTCTAATGCATCGAGTATTCTAGAGTATGTATGTAGTTTAGTTATGAAGATTTAAGAATAATGCAAAGCAAAGCTGGGTTTAAATCCTGCACCAATATCGTTGATTGCTGGCAACTGGCCGGGCGCAACCAATCAGCGAAGCGTGATTGAAATCACGCGCCAATTTGTGGGCGGACTGTCCCTGTTGCTGATTGGTGGTGGGCGGCTGGCCTGACCAATCAGAAACGCAGGATTTGTGTTACAGACAAACAGACAGAAGTAGACAATTATATAGTAGATACCTACAGCAGTACCAGTGTGCAGCGGTGCCAGTGTGCAGCGGTGCTGGAGTCCAGGAGGGGGCAAGGGACAGTGGCCAGGTGCGGGCAGGAGGGGGCTGGGGAACAGCGGACAGGAGGGGGCCGGGTAAGAGCGGCCGGGTGCGGGAAGTAGGGGGCCGGGGAAGAGTGGCCGGGTGCGGGCAGGAGGGGACTGGGGAAGAGCGGGCAGGAGAGGGCCGGGTAAGAGCGGGCAGGAGGGAGCCGGGGAAGAGCGGGCAGGAGAGGGCCGGGTAAAAACAACCGGGTGCGGGCAGGAGGGGGCCGGGGAAGAGCGGCTGGGTGCGGGCAGGAGGGGACTGGGGAAGAGTGGGCGGGTGCGGGCAGGAGGGGGCCAGGGAACAGCGGCCAGGTGCGGGCAGGAGGGGGTCGGGGAACAGCGGCCAGGTGCGGGCAGGAGGGGGCCCCTCCTGTCCGCGCCCGGCCACTGTTCCCCGGCCCCCTCCTGCCCACAGCATAGTGCTTAGCAGAGTATACGGGGGCTCAGTGGTTAGCAGAGTATATGGGGGCTCAGTGGTTAGCAGACTTTACGGCGGCTCAGTGGTTAGCAGAGTATACGGCGGCTCAGTGGTTAGCAGAGTATACGGAGGTTCAGTGGCTAGCACAGTATACGCTGGCTCAGTAGTTAGCACTGTATACGGCGCCTCAATGGTTAGCACTCTATAGTGGCTCAATGTTTAGCACTGTATATGGTGACTCAGTGGTTAGCACTGTATACGGTGACTCAGTGATTAGCACTCTATGGTAGCTCAGTGGTTGGCACTGTATATGGTGGCTCAGTGGTTAGCACAGTATGGTGGCTCAGTGGTTAGCACAGTATGGTGGCTCAGTGGTTAGCACTGTATATGGTGGCTCAGTGGTTTGCACAGTATGATGGCTCAGTGACTAGCACTGTATGGTGGCTCTGTGGTTAGCACAGTATGGTGGCTCAGTGGTTGGCACTGTATATGGTGGCTCAATAGTTAGCACAGTATGGTGGCTCAGTGGTTAGCACTTTATATGGTGGCTCAGTGGTTAGCACTGTATATAATGGCTCAGTGGTTAGTACAGTATGGTGGCTCAGTGGCTAGCACTGTATGGTGGCTCTGTTTATAGCACAGTACAGTGGCTCAGTGGTTAGCACAGTACAGTGGCTCAGTGGTTAGCACTGTACGGTGGCTCAGTGGTTAGTACTGTATGGTGGCTCAGTGGTTAGCACTGTATGGTGGCTCAATGGTTAGAACTGTATGGTGGCTCAACGGTTAGCACTGCATGGTGGCTCAGTGGTTAGTACAGTATGGTGGCTCAGTGGTTAGCACTGCGCGGTGGCTCAGTGGTTAGAACAGCACAGGATGGAGTGGTCAGCAGAGGATAGAGGCTCAGTGGTCAGCACAGGATGGAGGCTCAGTGGTCAGTGCAGGATGGAGGCTAAGTGGTCAGTTCAGGATGGAGGCTCAGTGGTCAGCGCAGGATGGAGGCTCAGTGGTCAGCGCAGGATGGAGGGCCAGTGGTCAGCGCATGATGGAGGCAGAGTGGTCAGCGCAGGATGGAGGCAGAGTGGTCAGCTCTGGATGGAGGGCCAGTGGTCAGCACTGAATGGAGGGCCAGTGGTCAGCACAGGATGGAGGGCCAGTGGTCAGCACAGGATGGAGGGCCAGTGGTCAGCACAGGATGGAGGGCCAGTGGTCAGCACAGGATGGATGGCCAGTGGTCAGCGCAGGATGGAGGGCCAGTGGTTAGCACAGGATGGAGGCAGAGTGGTCAGCGCAGGATGGAGGGTCAGTGGTCAGTGCAGGATGGAGGGCCAGTGGTCAGCGCAGGACAGAGTGCTCATGGTCAGTGCACATCTATCGCCCCTCCCATCCGCTCCGGTCTCCCCCGCACCCATCGGCAATACAGCAGCTAATGAGCGGTCATGTGATAGGCGGGCTGAAGTGACGTGCAGTGCCTGTCACATGACCGCTCATTACCTGCTGTAGCGGCGATGTAAACACCGGGTGCGAGTGAGACGGAGCGGCGGGGAGCGGGGGTAATGGAGCGGGGGGGGACGGAGTGGGGGGAGGGGTGAGAGGAATGGAGCAAGCTGGGGAGGGAATGGAGCAAGGGGGGAGGGAATGAAGCAGCGGGTGGCAGGAATGGAGCAGCGGGTGGTGGGAATGGAGCCGCAGATGGCAGCGGTGGGCAAGAGGGGGCCGGAGGTGGGCGCACCCACTCCAGCGGGTGAATGCGGGCAGGAGGAGGCTGTGAGGGAAATCGCGCGTCGGTGCTTGCATCGCGGCCGCGACGTGCGGCTGTTTTGCATACGCCACCAATGAGCCCCCTGGAAATTGACAGACAGAGAACATTAGGTAATTATATAGTAGATTATGTCCATGCCTTTTTTTTTCTTTTTGCATTGTACTAATGCATACAAAGGAAATAAGCAGGTGTATGACAGATCATGTGTAATTGCAATATGTTCTGAAAGAAATACTTCATTTTTTTAATCAATTTCAAGAATGCTAGCACTTTCGGCCATGACTGTATTAGTAGTGCTCTCTTACATGAAGATTTAATCTCTCCACTATCAGCCGCTTTAGATGCACTATACACACGTGCATGACCAGAGAGGTGAGTTTCTTTGTCTTAGTATGGCAGTGACCGGGGGTGATGCGTGCGTGGTGGCTGTGTCATCGCATTGCCATGGCAGCCACGTTTGCTCACAGCCCGCCAGCTGGAACAAGAAGACACCAGCATTCCTCTCTAGGTACAGCGCAGTGTGCACCGTAATGGTGCGATCTCAGCATTCAGGCAGCTTGAATTACCATATGCAAGCATCTTGGGCAGTCTAAATCTAATGCAGCCGGGTCTAATCAATCACAAAGTAATAAAAACCCCTATTAACACCATATTGGAGAATCTCCTGATGAAGCTGGTGTGTGAAATACGTGTTGGGGCTAAGTGAGGGTCCAGTTAGAATTTCAACTGTGTGCCATAAGGTGGGTCATTTACCTCACTTCTTTTTACAGACATGCACTATGTTGGGTCCGTTCTTTTTGTTACAGAATGCTCTATTATCAGCTTAGTTTCCCTGGTAATAAATACACTTGTTGTTTGATATTGAGATGATTCTCTGTTATAAGTAATCACTACATCAGTGTGCTTTTGTGCTTTTATTAGGATTAGTTTAGTTAGGGGGGTCTACACTGTGTGCAGAAGTATTAGGCAAGTTGTATTTAAAAGGATTATTTTTATTATTGATCAACAACTATGTTCTCAATCAACCCAAAAGTCTCATAACTATCAAAGCTTAATATTTTTGGAAGTTGGAGTGTTTTTTTTTAGATTTGGCTATCTTAGGAGGATATCTGTTTGTGCAGGTAACCATTACTGTGCAGAATTATTAGGCAACTTAATAAAAACGAAATATATTCCCATCTCACTGGTTTATTTTCACCAGGTAAACTAATATAACTGCACAAAATTTAGAAAAAAAACATTTCTGACATGCAAAAACAAAACACAAAAAAAATTAGTGACCAATATAGCCACATTTCTTTATGATGACACTCAACAGCCTTCCATCCACATAATCTGTCAGTTGCTTCATCTGTTTACGATCAACATTGCGTGCAGCAGCCACCACAGCCTCCCAGACACTGTTCTGAGAGGTGTACTGTTTTCCTTCCCTGTAGATCTCACATTTTAGGAGGGACCACAGGTTCTCTATGGGGTTCAGATCATGTGAACAAGGGGGCCATGTCTTTATTTTTTCTTCTTTTAGACCTTTACTGGCCAGCCATGCTGTGGAGTAGTTGCATGCATGTGATGGAGCATTGTCCTGCATGAAAATCATGTTTTTCTTGAACGATACCGACTTTTTCCTGTACTACTGCTTGAAGAAGTTGTCTTCCAGAAACTGGCAGTAGGTCTGGGAGTTGAGCTTCACTCCATCCTAAACCCGAAAAGGTCCCACAAGTTCATCTTTGTACCAGGGGTACCACCTGAGGAAGACAGTAGAGTCTGTCGAAACGCATTGTGGCAGCACAAGGGGCAAATAAAGGTCTGTTTTTTATAACATCTCACTGTACATGGTCCTTCCTAGTGCTCCCAAGAGCCGAGTAACCTGTTTATTATTGCATGACTTCTGTCAACTGTCACTGTCACTTATGTCACGTCTCCCGCTCTGCTAAGCTCCACCCCCCTGGGACCTACTGAATATACAGTCCCTGGTGCTAGGGTGGCTGTGATTGAGATCTTGTGGTTTTGTATACAGACTCTGTAGCTTCCCTCTCTACCTATGACTATGGAAGCACTACACCTTCTATTTGGGATGCAGTACCCAGTAGTTAAATCCACTCGTCCTCGAGTGTCCGAGTGTTGAAACCAAACCGGGTTTGGGCTTAAATTTTCATTACGTATAACCGGGTAACTTTTAAACATCAACATGACATCAAACAATATGCATTCTTTCTTCCTTTGCAGGAGACACTTATACTTAGTACGTTGCAAATAAAATTATATTCTTGTCCATATTGGCCCAACGGGGCCGGGTTTTGAGCCTCTGATTTACTTCAATCAGGCCCCAAAAATACACAATATGCAACTATATTCATTGCACACAATACCGGGGTCACTTTAACAGTTTGTGCACTTACTAACCTGGGTCACGTACCAACCTCGGGGTCCCGCATGGTGTTCATATGTTATAACATCGCCTTCATATAAATCGCGGTCCGGGTGGCCTTGTGGGAGATGGTGTTCGACCTCTCTCCTTCCTATGAATACCTCAGCATAGAGGCCTTCCTCCCGGGCAAAGCCATACCCGGTCACCAGATTGAACATGGTGATTGTCCCCTTTTTCCGCTGGTCTACGGGTAATAGCGGCTGGGTTCAGGCAAAGGCACCGGCCTGGCGGGTCTCCATCTCATTCACCCACCATGCTTCCCGCCACCTCTGCCGTTTCGCTTCATCATCCCATGCAGGCTGGATGAATCACGGCCTCCCAACGGGATGCCAGGAGCCATAAGCTGCGATTGAAGGCTGACTTGCATGTTGCCTCATGTCTACGCCAACCCGTACTAGTGGTTGTTCTGAATGACGGCCCTTTACAGCTCGCAGGGCCCAGACATCTCTGCGCCGTCGTCAGACTCCACCTGTTCCAGGCGATCAGCCCACCATATCTCGCAGGGCTCGGACGCCTCTGCACCGCCGACAGGTCATTCTTCTTGGCGATCGGCCCACCATTGCTTGCAGGGCTCGGACGCCTCTGCGCCACTGGTTTGTTGCTTCTGGCAATCGGCCCACCATAGCTCACGGGGCCCGGACGCCTCTGCGCCGCCGACTGGTTCTTTCTCTCGGTCCTCCTCTCCGGAACTCGCCTGGTTGTTAGAGCCTTCTTCTTCACATTCTTCTGCAATCAGGTCGGGCTCCTCGGAGAACCGGATCAGACTTTCTGCTTCGGCAGGCTCTGCATTAGCCCGGTCATCGTTGGTATCGGACTTGCGCTTCTCCTGACTGGGTAGTTGCCAATATCTCTCGTTCTGCCTTCCGGCCACAGCCTGTTCACTTTCTATATTCTCAAGCTGGTGTGGTCCGATTCCCAACCCGCCTCCTTGGTTGTTTGATGGCAAGGGGGTCGGGGAGACACTTTGGCACCTCTTGCATGGCCTGACGACACTAAGGGGCTGAGGCACACCCCTAGGCCAGCACATAGTCTTTTGCATTTTTAGACCCACCTATTCTGAAAAGTTCAATCAATCAGTTCTCGGGTCTTTTCGGAACCAGCCACGGCACTTCATAAATTCTCGGCAGAGCGAAGGGGCGGAGCCTATTTTAATGCTCTTTTTCAACCGCTCTGTGACGCGCCGCAGCTTAATTTCTGTGGCAATGGCAGTTTGGTTCAAAGTTTAATAGTTAATAAAGTCAATAGGCACACTTTACCTGGTGTTACCAGCTGGTTTAATCTTGTTTGTGATGCCATAAATGAGTAGGTCGACAGGGCAGGGGGTACTCGGATACTGGTACAGGTTGCTACTTCAGTGGGGATCACGGCTGGTCGGGTCCCGGTCCCGTACCCTGGACACTCAATGGCTGAGGGGAAAACTATTTGGGATGAGGAATACTTATATGTGATGCCACCTGTGGCACCTGGTAATGTATTTACCAGTGCTGCAGCCGACCGCTGAGGTGATGGTGATGCAGCTTTGGGTAGTACAGCTCCCCACAGGTGGAGCTTTACCTCAGGGCAGCGGGGTGGCTGAGTGGAGTAGTAGTCCTTGGCTCTGTAGTGCTGTAGGAGCCTCCCAGGTGATGAATAATTAATAAGACACCAGGTTAGCCCAAACAGTTCTTTACTGGTACCAGATGGATCATTAGGTACACTGTACAGTCAGGTTTTATTGCCACAGGTTTTGGGGATTACCACAGAGTCCGTCAGAGGTGCCTTTCCAACACTTTCTTAGTCCTGTTCCTTTATGGCCTCTTTTGGCTCCTTACACTCCCACTCTTGAGTCTGGTTTCTGGTCCCCGGGTCTGTTGCTTAAAGTATCTCTTACTTGTCAGCGTCTTGAACCCAGCTATGGGACAGAGGTTGGACTACTTTGATGGGTGCTGTGGCACCTTCTTGATCAGGCCCACAGCCTGGCGGTCAGCAGTTTGGGATGAACCTTAACAAACCGCCTCGGTTCCGGTTTACTGGTGTTGACCTGGACTATCCAGCCGGCTCCGACCAGTCCTGGAGTGCCCCTTTGTTGTCTGGGTTAGCTCTTTAATTTTGAGATACCCTCCTGTCAAAGCTGTAGATTGAACTGCATCCGTTAGTTCTGTTCTCCCACACCGTCTGACTGACATCTGTCAATTGTCACTGTCACTTACATCACATCTCCCACTCTGCTAAGCTCCACCCCCCTGGGACCTACTGAATATACAGTCCCTGGTGCTAGGGTGGCTGTGATTGGGATCTTGTGGTTTTGGATACAGACTCTGTAGCTACCCCCCTCTACCTATGACTATGGAAGCACTACACCTTCTGTTTGGGATGCAGTATCCCGCCAGAGGGTCACCACACTAGCATTTCTGTATAAACTTTGTAACCCTTGCAAACATTATTATTATTTGCACCAAATATTGCCTGTGACTGGATCCCGCCTCCTCTTCAGGTGGGGAGGGTTCTATGCTTCTATTTTTCTGTTGTTTACTATAGTGCATTTTTTAGTCTATTTAATCAAAAATAACTTTTGTGGATATTTTTGGCATCTTTTTTCTGACAATGTCAGTTTGGGTTTATTCATGAAGAGCCATAGAAGAAAATCATCTATAATCATGTTGCATTGTTTTTCTCCTCTATAGATAGTGTGAATACATACATGTACAAGATACAACTCTATGAGCGATTAAGGGAAGAGGAAAGCAGTGCAAAAGACACATCCTTCTGTTCTACAAAGATGTGTAGTTAGATCATTGATTTTTTCTATATTTATGGGCTTATGCTGGATAAAAATAAACTCTGCAGTTAGCCAAGCATCCATTCTCCATTAACGTCCCTCCACCATTCACAGGCTGCACTGGTGATTTAACAACTACAATACACATTACCATAGCAGCCAATCAGTGAGCTTAAAAGTCTTTTGCCGGTTAATTCTGCAAAATTACCACGATTTATCACCGGATGGGGGAGGATTAGCAAGAACTGATTTTTATTTTCAACTAGATGAAACCCATAAGTATAAAAATGTATACTCAGAAAACTGCTTGAAACACTAGCTATTCGCCTTACAATGTTGGGGATGTTAACATTTTATACTTTTTACAGTACATCTGATGCAAAAGTGCCTATTTTTAATGTATTTCTTCATTAGTTTTACCTCTTGTATTCTAATAAGAAGCCCTGGTGAAGCAAGGGAAACTTGGGGATTTAAATGGGGATTTAAATGGGGATGTGCCTGTTTTTTTATACATAGGATTATTATTAGGGATGGGTGAAGTGCTCTATTTTCCCCGTGTTCGTGCCCAGTGTTACTCTGTTAAAGCAAGTAAATGGTTAATGACCATACTGATTATACTTACCAAGTCCGTGTTATCCATTTCAGCTGTGCCGCAGCGCTGTCTTACTTCTGGGCTTCCGGGGTGAAGTCACATGACTAGCTCCAATAGCTAATCACATATGCCAAGAGGATAAGAGGCACAGCGACGCATCACACCAGGAAGAGAGAATGCGGACCGGTAAGTATTAGCTATTGGCTATTTCTATATGAAATTGGACACATTCAAAAGTAGTGTATGGACCCACAGATTTCTAGTGTGACATCAATAATATTTTCTTTTCCATTTAAGCACATATTACTTAAAGTGGTCCTTTGGTGGTGTGAACACTGTCCTACAGACGTGTTCACTGTGTGCATGGCTCATATGTTTTGTCTAAATTGTTTCTTGTTTCTGCAAGATTGAGGAGTCTCCCACCCTTCCCCTTTTAACTTTGCACATAAAAAGCCGTCTTCTCCAGTCAGTCCAAGTCAGATATTGGACATGGTCCAATACACATGGTCAGGTTTTAAATACATCAGATAGGGACTACTCTGATATAGGTTACCTTGAAGTGGTAGAACGGCTTAATATACATTTTTTGCAAAAAACGTATCAACTAATTTCCCTGTTTTTTACTACTTTTTCAGCAGCACTTGCTTTTCACTGTGTTTTATTTTTACAACAGAGTATATGTGATTCACATATTGCATTGTAACTTTGTTTTCTATGATAGGTCTAAACCAAACTAAAATTATATGTCAAATTGCAAAGTTTAGAATAAAAGCAAATGTAATATGTAAAAGTCTGTCATGCAAATAGGATTTAGAAAGTGCTAAGTCCACGCTTCATAAGATAAATCTACACCAAAGACTAGGATTTAATGTATTTTGATGTGAGAGAGAAAGCACATGTGTCACCTGGAAATACTTATGCAGTTTAAAGAAGCAGCTCAGACTAACAGGTTAAAGAATAAATTGGCTAAATTACTGACAAAAATCTTCAAGCAACATTTCCCCAAATAATTTGTCCTTTTCAAATAGTGCTTTCTTATGGACATTAAAATGTGTGCATTACCAATGAATAGGAAGCTCTTTTGGAACAGCAAAGTGGGAAACTGTGAAGTCATTTCGAACTATAACATTTTTTAGACATAAAATATAATTTTGTTACATATCAACTGGATATATCACAATGATATGGTTATATGGATATATAGATATATCACAATGACACGGTTATTCTCATAGATAGTAGGGGATCCAGCACACACAAGTCGATAAATTCATAGTTTATTCTAAAATTGTTTAAAACATCTTCATCAGTTTACATTCCATGAAAAGATTAGGCAAAATGCCTATAAGATATAGGAGTGATTATGTGTTTCGATCCTTTGAACGCCCTGGTTATGGCTATAGTCAGACTAAATTAAATGTTCTCAAAAGTGAGCATCTATTAGCTCCCATCATTGTCTGTCCACTAACAATAATTGAAAAAAATACATGGAAAATAGAACAATTCCAAAATTTAGTTATGCTGTTTTATTGAGTTGAGTGAGTTAATTTGATGTGAATTCATGTTTCATATCATGGGATTTCTTGTGTCTGTAAAGTCGAACAATTTCTGACTTGATTTGTATGACTCTAAATGTAAAAAGGACCAGCAGCATTTTACACATCATCATCATCATCATCATCATCATCACATCAACTAGAGAAAGCTTATGTGAGGGCAATGGGACTTTCTCATGATGTTTTGCAGCTATGACATAATATGGTATAGTGCGGAGGGAATATCAAAGCTACTATAAAAGCTAAGATAGGTCATTTGAGGAAAAGAGACAGGTAGAGAAATCTCTTATACATTGCATAGTTACACAATTACATGGTTTGAAAAAAGACCAAGCGCCATTAAGTTCAACCTTCCTCCAATTATACATTTTTGCTTCTAAATCATTTACAACCGACAATATAATGTGCACTGAGGAAATTATCCAGCCCTTTGTAAAAGCTGTTATCGTGTCTGATATTACTACCTCCTCTGGTAGAGCATTCCACAGTCTGACTGCTCTAACTGTAAAGAACCCTTTCCTATGAAGCCTCTGGAATTACCCTTCTTCCACCCACAGTGAGTACCCTCTGGTACTTAGTACTGTCTTTGGAAGGGAGAGTCATCTGCCAGTCCTTTGTATTGACCACCCATGGATTTATTCATATAAATGAGATTTCCTCTGAGACATCTTTTTAAATTAAACAAACCCAACTTTTCCAACCTCTCATCCATTGGCAGACATTCCATTCCTTGGAATAATCAAGTTGCCCGCCTTTGAACTGACTCTAACTTTTGAATATCCTTTTTGAAATGTGGAAATGTTGCCTTACAAGTGATTTATAGAGGAGTAACAATTCATCGGAATCACAAGATTTTATCTGTCTTTTTATACACCCTACAGAATCCCATCCACAAGGTCAATAATAAAGAGATTGACAAGAACCAGTCCTAGCACTTATTCTTGTGGAACACAACTGCTGACCATAGCCCATTTAGAGAATGTACCATTTATGATAACTCTTTGCCAATTCCTTACCCACTTGCATAAAGTTTCCCATACTCCATGATACTGGAGCATCAGTATAAGACTGTTATGTGGTACAGTATCAAATATAGTTACAAAGTCTAAATATATCACATCACCAGCATTACCAACATCAAGATTTGTACTTACCTCCTCATAGATACTTAAAAATAAAAATTGAATAATCAAAAAATATATATTTTATTTCGAACAAATGTACATTTTTTGTTTTCTGTGAGTCTCAATGTTTGTATCTAAATAGTTCTGTGGGTATAAATTTTGTAAATAAGGGTGACAGGCATATGGTGGTAAAATTTGATATAATCTTGGATACATCATTATATAACAAATAGAATTAATTTTATTAAGTGATTATCTTGTCCCTATATATCCTCTATGGTTTCTTCTGTTGCTCATTTCTCTTATCTAATGTGTATGAGGGAGTGTTATGTGACCTATGTGATGTACAGTATATACAGCAATTTCATATCTCCTATGTGATGTGTATACAGCAGTCTTATGTATCCTGTGTGATGTGTATATGGCAGTCTCGTATCTCCTACTGAATGTTTATACAGCAGTCTCGTGTCTCCTATTAAATATATATATACAGTAGTTTCAGTAGTTTCAGTGTATCCTATGTTATGTATATGTGGCAGACTCATGTCTCCTAAATATGTATATATAGTAGAGTCTCAGTGTATCCCACTTGTTTTAAATATAGCAGTCTTAGGGTACCGTTACACGACGCAATATTACATGCAATTTCAATGGCAATTTGCTGGTTGCAGTGAAATCATGGACACATTGTTCCATTTTGTACATGGCAACAAAATAGAACAATGTGTCCATGATTTCACTGCAACCAGCAAATTGCCAGTGAAATTGCATGCAATATTGTGTCGTGTAACAGTACCCTCAGTATATCCTGTGTGACATATAGATGGCATTGTCCCAATGTCTTTTGTGACTTATATAAAGGAAAGTCTCAGTGTATCCAATGTGATATATATATAGCATAGTTTCCATGTATCCTATATGATGTAAATAAAGCATTTTCAGTACATCATAAATTAGATCAGTAAAACTAGCCCACCCTTGTATGTATTCCAAATAGTTCAGAGCCGAGTTCTGTCTTGAATGCTATATAATGCAACTAAGGAAATCCATTTTTATGAACTGAATTGGTATTTATTCTCGCAAACAATCCAAAAGTTAAAATCCAAATTCACATGATCCACCGATCCACCTGTGCCTGTTAACTAGTTATTATTATTTATTTATATAGCGTCATTGGTTCCATTGCGCTGTACATGTGTAAGGGCAGAACAAGGACGATAACATAAATAACGACAAATAAATCATACAGGTACATTAGGGCAGAGATCCTGTCCACAAGGGCTCACAGTTTAAAGGGGATGGGTGGGAGACAGTAGGAGGGGGAGAGGCTAGATGGTGCAGCGGATTAGGTCTCAGTGTGGGTTATAGGCTTGAAGGAAGAGGTGGGTCTTCAGGTTTTTCTTGAAGGTTCCCAGGGTAGGGGAATCTCTGATGTGATGTGGAAGAGAGTTCCAGAGTATGGCGGATGCACGAGAGAAGTCTTGTATGCGGTTGTGGAAGGTGGAGATGCGGGGGGAGACGAGAAGGAGTTCTTGAGAGGAGCGCAGATTGCATGAGGGGTGGTATCGGGAGACCAAGTCGGAGATGTATGGCAGGGACAGGTTGTGGATGGCCTTGTATGTCAGGGTTAGGGTTTTGAACTGAGATCTCTGGGAAGTAGGGAGCCAGTAAAGGGCATGGCAGAGGGGGGAGACGGGGGAGTAACGGGGCGACAGGTGGATGAGTTGGGCAGCGGAATTGAGGATGGTTCGGAGGGGTGCAAGGGAGGAAGCGAGGAGGCCGGTGAACAAGAGGTTGCAGTAGTCAAGGGCGGGAGATAATGAGGGGTGGACAAGCGTTTTGGTAGTGTCATGGTCAAGGAAGGAGCGGATATGTGAGATGTTTTTAAGCTGGAGGTGGCAGGAGGTGGTGAGGGCCTGGATGTGTGGCTTGAAGGAGAGGGCAGAGTCGAGGATTACACCGAGGCACTTGGTGTGGGAGACGGGTGAGAGTGTGCAGTCGTTGACAGTGATGGTTAGGTTGGGTAGGGGGGAAGAGCGACTTGGGAGGAAGACGATGAACTCGGTTATATCCATGTTGAGTTCGAGGAAACGAGCGGAGAAGAAGGATGAAATGGTGGATAGGCAGTGTGGGATTTCTTGATTGCAGAGAGGTGATGTCAGGGCTGGAGAGGTAGAGCTGGGTGTCATCAGGCAATGATGGAGCTGTCCCAGGTACTTGGAATAATAGCTTAGTTAAGCCGGCGCCGCTATCCATGGAGATGATGCTGAAATGTTCATCTCCATGGAAACTCGCATTAATGTGACCTGTATCATTGAAAGATACAGGTCCGAGTTTAATGCGAGTTTTTCTCGCATTAAACTCGCGCGAGTTCAACGCCAGTGTGCCTTCACCCTAAATTAAAGTCTTGTACTTAGGTAGCTGTACTTTGGGAGATTCATGGATCAGACTAGAGTCTGGATCAGACTCATGGTTCTGAAAATATCTACAGCTAAGGGTCATCAGGTGTGGATGAGGGGGGTGGGTGGGTTTGGACTGACCAGATACTAACAGCTAAGCAGAGGTCATAAAAACAGGGAGGGCGTGAAGGGGCCAGAACAAGACATAGTAGAATAATCATGAGGTATGCTGCATAGCATGGGCATGAAGGTAAATCAATAGTAAAAGAGACAGAGTATATGCACAGCACACAGATAGTGAGAATCCAGGAAAAGCTGAGTAGATCCCAATGCGTACCTATGGGAAATTAATTAAATTGCACAGTCAAACTCTGACACTGCAATTTAACATATAATGGAAGGAATCACGCCATTCCCTGCTCCCATTCTTGATCCTTTGATGTGATCGTGGTGCTTCAATGGGTTGTCAGCTGATGACCTTTGTCTCTATTATGATTGCTGACTGAGCACCTGCGTTGACAGGAGATGATCATTTATGCTCTATAGAGCAATGTTGATGCATGGTTCTGTACAGCACAAGCAATCAGATAGTGGCTGCTTTTGGAGGACTAGTAAAAACACTAAAATATTTTTTAAATAAGTTATTAAAAATATTTAAAAAATAAAAAAACACAATTATTCAAATCAACCCCCTTTTGCCTCATTGAAAATAAAACAATAAAAAACAAGCACATATTTGGTATCACCGAGTTGAGAAATGTCCGATTTATCACCCTGGGGTGAAAGGGATGATGTGTTTCTGAAGCAGAGCCATATTAAAAATGCTTACGGTATGCATTGTTTTATCAGCAGATTTTCTGCATCTAAAGCGGCCGTCACACGCTACGATAAATGGCTAGATATCGTTTAAGCGATCTGCGTTTTGATCGCTTAAGCGATATCGTTTTGGCATTGTTGCATGTAATCAAGCGATTTTACTATGTAAAATCGCTTGATCGTGACATCGCAGATCTGAGCTCCGGAGCTCAGATCTAGCGATGAACGATTTAACGATATGCTTCATCGTGGTGTATAACACCACGATGAACGATCTCCCAGCGGCAGAGCCTATGTTGGGAGATGGTAACTATGGTACACGTCGGGTTACTATGCGACGCGCGCGCCTAGTAACCCGATGTGTACCATAGTTACCAGCGATCTCGCTGGCCCACATCGCTGGTGAGTCTGTCTGTGTGACATCTCACCAGCGATGTGAGCGATATTGTAAGCGATTGCGCGTGCACGTGATCGCTTACAATATCGCTAGCGATGTCGACATGTGTGACGGCCGCTTAATGCAATTCTTGGGGGAAAATTCACACAGGAAACTTCTACGTGCTTATGGATGTTATGGATTTCAAACATATACTGGAGGTCAGTTTAGGTTGAGTTAAAAAACAGCACAGTTGTCATGAGATTTCTATAAATTGCATCCACTTTGCTGCATCATCAAGGCCAGTTTACACACACCAACTTATCTGTCCAACTTCTGACCAACTTGCTGGTTGCAGTGAGATCATGGACACATTGTTCCATTGTACACAGTCACAAAATGGAGCAATGTGTCCATGATTTCACTGCAACCAGCAAGTTGGTCAGAAGTTGGACAGATAAGTTGGTGTGTGTAAACTGGCCTTCAAAATCTCACCAAAAAATGTATGCACTTACTCTACGTAGTCTCAAAATCTTGCTATGCACCATCTTTTTTTCAGGAAGTAATTAAAAAGTATCTACTAGCGGAAGCTCTCAATGTTTACCTTCTTAGGGTATGTGCCCACAGGAAGGTTTTGCTGCGTTTGAGATCAGGTTTTGCCTTGGTTTTATGTAAATCTATGCTAATCTAATCCTGAGCTTTCGGTTTCCAGCAAAACCTATGTTATTAGGGAAAAGCTTTCACACACATTGTTTTTTGTTCTCTGGAGACAGTGTTAACACCACAGGATTTGCTGCATTTTTGTTTTCTAGCAAAACCTATGATTCTAGGATTAGCTGTCCCAGCACATTGGTTTTTGTTTGATGAAGAAAGTGGAAACACCTCAGGTTTTGCTGTGTTTTAGGGTACCTTTACACGTTGCAACATTGCATGCAATTTCACTTGCAACTGGTTGCAGTGAAATCATTGATACATTGCTCCATGTTGTACACAGTCACAAAATGGAGCAATGTATCCATGATTTCACTGCAACCAGAGATCTGTTCAAATATTGAACAGATAAATTGGTGTGTGTAAACCCACCATCAGAAAGAATGAGCATGTCAATTCTTTGCTGAACTTTTGCTAAAGTGAAAACACCTGTGGTATTTCCATTTTCTGTAGAGAAAAAAAAAAAACAGTGTGTGTGTGAAAGCTTTTCCCTAATAACATAGGTTTTGATGGAAACCAAAAACTCAGGATTAGATTAGCATAGATTTACATAAAACCAAGGCAAAACCTAATCTCAAACGCAGCAAAACCTTCCTGTGGGCTCATACTCTTATGATGGGTTTACACGCTCAGATATCTGAAACGATATTGTTTAAACGTCACGCTTTTGACATTGTTCAAACGATATCGTTTTTGCATCGCTGCGTGTAAACGCAGGATATCTGAAGGAAAAATCGTTGGATCGGACATCTCAAAAGTGTGCTCGGGACCTCACTTATCGTTCGTTGTCCAATTAATGCTCCAGCAAAGTGCAGCATCGTTCAGTGTGACACCAAGATGAACGATATTGATCTGAATTCTCCTACTCCTACCACTTTATCCAATCGTTCACAAAGTTGTAATGAACGACGCTGGCACGTTGCCAAATTACACATCATTAACGATATCCTTGCGTTTGACAACGCATTAACGATGTCGAAACGATCGCAGTCAAGTGACATTCCAAACGATATCGTTTCAGAAACCCACCATTAGTGCTTTAAAAGACATTTCTCCAAGTTACATTAATTTTATTACTTATGTTCTTGACCAACCTTTTCTTAGACTTTTTTTATTTATTTTTTTTTAATTGTGTTAATTCATGGTCATGGAAGTGCATCTCAATAAAAAAGAATATCATTGAAAAGTTACCGTATATACTAGCGTATAAGCCGAGTTTTTCAGCCCAAAAATTGGGCTGAAAAGTCCCCCCCTCGGCTTATACGCGAGTCACTCGGTATGCTGTGGGGGGGGGGGGCTGCACCGGTGGCTGGAGGAGGCAGGAGGGGGCCGCGGTGACCGCAGGCGATCACGTGGGGCCGCCTCATTAGTGCAATGAATATGCACGGCATCCCCCCGTCCATCACCGGCGGGGGATGCTGTGCAATTGCACTACACAGGCCCCCACCAGTAACACACAGCCCCCCCTCCTTAGTATGTCCCCCCCTCCTTAGTATGTCCCCCCCAGGCTGCGGCACCTGTTAAAATAACAAACTTTCATACATCACCTTTCCGTCGCAGCTCCTCCGCTTCTCCGCTCCCAGCTTCTTCTTCTTGCTTCCGGTGTCATGTGACCGGGCGCAGGAGATTAAGTCATATCCTGCGCCCTGTCACATGACACCGGAAGCAAGAAGAAGAAGCTGGGAGCGGAGGAGCGGAGGAGCTGCGCCGGAAAGCTGATGTATGAAAGTTTGTTATTTTAACAGGTGCCGCAGCCTGGGGGGGGACATACTAAGGAGGGGGGGACATACTAAGGACGGGGGGCTGTGTGTTACTGGTGGGGGCCAGTATACCACCACTGGGGGGCCTGTATACTACTATTGGGGCTGTATATACCTCCTCCGGGGCTGCTGCATACTACCTCTGGGGCTGCTGTATACTACTTCTGGGGCTGCTTTATACTACCACTGGGGCTGCTGTATAATACCACTGGGGCTGTATATACCTCTGGGGCTGCTGTATACTATCACTGGGGCTGTATATACCTCTGGGGCTGCTGTATACTACCACTGGGGCTGTATATACCTCTGGGGCTACTGTATACTACCACTGGGGCTGTATATACCTCTGGGGCTGCTGTATACTACCACTGGGGCTGCTGTATACTACCACTGGGGCTGCTGTATACTACCTCTGGGGCTGCTGTATACTACCACTGGGGCTGCTGTATATACCTTTGGAGCTGCTGTATACTACCTCTGGGGCTGCTGTATACTACCTCTGGGGATGCTGTATACTACCACTCGGGCTGCTGTATATACCTCTGGGGCTGCTGTATACTAACTACTGGGGCTGCTGCTGTATATACCACTGGGGCTGCTGCTGTATACTAACTACTGGGGCTGCTGCTGTATATACCACTGGGGCTGTTGCTGTATACGACCACTGGGGCTGCTGTATATACCTCTGGGGCTGCTGTATACCACACTGCTGGGGGCTGTATAGCTGTGCTGGGGTCCACCCTCGGCTTATACACGAGTCAATAGGTTTTCCCAGGTTTTGGGGGCAAAAGTAGGGGGGTCGGCTTATACACGGGTCGGCTTATACACGAGTATATACGGTAATTTATTTCAGTAATTCAATATATAAAGTGAAACATATATATTAGATACAGTCATTACAAACAGTGATCTTTTTGAAGTGTTTATTTCTGTCAATGTTGATGACTATGGTTTACAGCCAATGAAAATCCAAAAGTCATTACCGTATATACTCAAGTATAAGCTGAGTTTTTCAGCACAATAATTGTGCTGAAAAGTGCCCCCCTCGACTTATACTCGAGTCAGTGGTACTGGCTGAGTGTGGGGGGGGTGGTGTCCGGGGGCTGGAGGAGGCGGGGGAGGCTGTGCAGTGAGTGGCCGGTCCCGTGGGGCCGCTCATTAGTGCAATGCAATATGCACTGCATCCCCATGTCCATCAGCGGCAGGGGGAGCGGTGCATATTACATTGCACTGCGTATGCGCGCCCCCCATCACAGGTTACAGCCCCCCATGCTGCTGCACACCTCAAAATAATAAAGCATTCATTCTCATCCTCCGTCGCTCTTTCACTATTGCGTCCTCCGATCCCTGCTTCTTCCTGCTTTCGCCGGCGTCAGGTGACCGGTGCAGCAGCCATGATGTCATCGCTGCTGCGCTGTTCATAGCAATAGAAGCTGGCGAAAGCAGGAAGAAGCAGGGACCGGAGGACGCAATAGTGACAGAGCGACGGAGGGTGAGAATTAATGCTCTATTATTTTAAGGTGTGCGGCAGCATGGGGGCTGTAACCTGTAATGGGGTCTGTATACCACTAATAGGGGCCTGTATACCTCTAATGGGGGCCTGTATACTTCTAATGGGGACCTGTTTACCTCTAATGGGGGCCTGTATACAGGGGTGGACTGGCCCAGGTGGCAGGGGGGCAAGTGCCCCCTGGGCTGGTGGTATAGCCCACATCTAGGGCCGCCCCCCTACAGAAACGGGCCGTCTCAGGTGGCGCTTTGCGGCCGGCGCGGCGTTACAGCAGCAGATGGCGACGGAGATGGCGAGACCAGACCAAATTTCTGATAGCAACCCCCCCCCCCAAATATTCTGATAGCACCCCCCTGGTCCTCAAAAAATTTCTGATAGCACCCCACCAGCCCCCCCCCCCCCGCTTCACAGCTCAGGGCTGGCAGCCAGAACTGCCACCCGGGCCAGGAGGCCCCAGCCAGCCCCTGCCTGTATACCACTAATGGGGGCTTGTATACAACTAATTAGGGCCTGTATACCACTAATGGGGGCCTGTATACCGCTAATGGGGGCTGTATACCACTAATGGGGGCTGTTCACTGATGGGGCCTGTATACCACTAATGGGGGGCTGTCCACTGATGGGGCCTGTATAGCACTAATGAGGAGTTGTCCACTGATGGGGCCTGCATACCACTAATTGGGGCCTGTATACCACTAATTGGGGCCTGTATACCACTGATGGGGGCCTATATACCACTGATGGGGGCCTGTATACCATTGACGGGGGTGGGGGGCTGTATACCAGTGAAGAGGGTGCAATATACCAGTGATGGGTGAGCAATATACCAGTAATGGGGGACTATATACCAGTAATGGGGGACTATATACCAGTAATGGGGGGCCATTTACCATGATGAGAGTCTGTTTCATTTCTCACCCTAGGCTTATACTTGAGTCAATATGTTTTCCTAGTTTTGGAGGGTAAAATTAGGGGCATCGGCTTATACTCGAGTCGGCTTATACTCGAGTATATAGGTATCTCAGAAAATTAGAAAATTATATAAGACCAACTTAAAAAATTATTTGCAACTTATAAATGTTGGCCCAATGAAAAATATGGACAGTAAATGCACTCAATACTTGGTCGGGGCTCCTTTTGCATGAATTACTGCATCAATGCGGCGTGATTTAGAAATGAAAAGCCTGTGGCACTGCTGAGGTGTTATGCAAGCCCAGGTTGTTTTGACAAGAGCCTTGAACTCATCTGCATGGTTGGGTCTGATGTCTCTCATCTTCTTCTTGACAATAGCCCGTAGATTCTCTATGGGGTTTTTAGGTCAGATGAGTTTGCTGCCAATCAAGCACAGTATTACTGTGGTTATTAAACCAGGTATTGGTACTTTTGGCAGTGTGAACAGGTGCCAAGTCCTGCTGGAAAATGTAATTTCCATCTACAAAAAGCTTGTCGGCAGAAAAAAGCATGAAATGTTCTAAAATTTCCTGGTAGACGGCAGCGCTAACTTTGGTCTTGATAAAACATAGTGGATCTAAACCAGCAGATGACATGGCTCCCCAAACCATCACTAAATGTGGAAACTTCACTCTAGACCTCATGCCTCTTGGATTGTGTCCTCTCCACTCTTCCTCCAGACTCTGGAATTGAAATGCAAAATTTGCTTTCATCTGAAAACAACACCTTGAACCACTGAGCAACAGTCCAGTTCTTTTTCTCCTTGGCCCAGGTAAGATGCTTCTTGGGTTGTCTATTGATCATGAGTGGCTTGAGACAAGGAATGCGGCAGTTGTAGCCCTTGTCCTGGATATGTCTGTGTGTGGTGGCTCTTGAAGCACTGACTCCAGCAGCGTCCACTCCTTGTGAATCTTCCCCAAATTTTTGAATGGCTTTTTTTTGAAAATTCTTTAAAGGCTGTGGTTATCTCTGTTGCTTGTGCACCTTATTATACCACACTTTTTCCTTCCTCTCAATCTCCCATTAATATGCATGGATACTGCACTCTGTGAACAGCCAGCTTCTTTAGCAATTACCTTTGTGGCTTACCCTCATTCTGGAGTGTGTCAATGACTGCCTTCTGGACATCTGTCAAATCAGCAGGCTACCAAGTAGGCTACTGCACCAGACTAATGAACCACTTTAAACACTTAGTAAACCTTTGCAGTTGTTACATGTTAATTATTCTAATTTTCTGAGATAATGACTTTTGGGTTTGCATTGGCTGTAAACCATAATCATCAACATTAACAGAAATAAACAAATGAAAAACATCATTCTGTAATGGGAAATCCAAGTAATAGTGCTCCTACGTTCCGTGCTGCTGTTTCAGGGAAAAAGGACCACACGAGGTCTTGATGAAATGGTGTTTATTCCCAACGCTATTCAGATGCTGTCTGATCTCCTTCATTAGGGGTACTGATGAAGGAGCTGGGACAGCATCCAAAACGTGTTGCGAATAAACACCATTTCATGAAGACCTTGTGTGGTCCTTTTTCCCTGAAACAGCAGCACGGAACGTAGGAGCACTATTACTAGGATTTCTGTATACACGCCACTTTGCACGTAGGAGTGCTAATCCTGCAGCAACTGTACGAACGTATACACCAGCTGTGGGTTTACACAACTGGCCCTGGAGAGCATATGCAATCTTAAGGGTACAAAGATTCCCTAAACAATAAGACCCATTGTGCTCTGTGTTGTATCTCACTAGAGATATCAGTCTGTAATGACTCTATATGTTATATGCGTTTCGCTTTATGTATTGAATTACTGAAATAGATTTTTTTTTTGATGATATTCTAATTTATTGAGATGCAGTTGTATATAAGACAAATGTCTTTAATCACATAATGTTCCATGACAGATATATACTGTATGTTATACTGTAGAGCAAGTCATGGTCTGTAGAGCGGGCTCAAGTACTTAGAGAACATTGCGTATGGCAGGAGAAAGCTGTAAAAGTCTTCATATAGCTTGTATTGCTGCATGCACAAAGGTCCAATCTACCAAAAAATTAACTTTTTTGATCCATATGGAAAATGTTATATAGGAAAAAAAACAAAACATATATATATACAAAATTTAATAAGATGTAGTATGTAATCAAAAATGTTACAAATAAAATTGCCAAACTCTCACAAACCTTCATTAAAGAAAAAAATTATTGGTCTTGGAAACTGGTGGCACAAACCAAATTTTGATAATACATAGTCCAGAACTGTTTGAAGCCACTAAAATAACAAAAAGCTATTCATGTTTTGAATTGCAGTTATCATAGTGAAGGGACAAGGCTATATATGGGGGTGGCATGATGAAAGGGGCAAGGATGGGGCTACAAATATGTGTATGGGTGGAGCTATGAAGGCGTGGGGCTACTGAGAGGGGCATGGCTATGATACATACACACCCATACATACATTACCATATATGGGCGATATTACCATATATGAGCATTACAACCAAGTATGGGCATTACGCCCGGGCAACGCCAGGCTCTACAGCTAGTTCAATACATATAGATTGATTACAGAGTGATCTAATTCAAGTGTTTATTTATGTTAATGTTGATGATCATGGCTTACAAGCAATGAAAACCCAAACGTCATAATTTCACAAAACTAAGTAGGGAGGATGAAGGGTTAAAAACGGCGCTGCCATATTCCACGAGAAATCAAAGGGTGAATACGGTATAATATTGATTTATTAGTCAACATGTTTCAAGGCTCCCAGAAACACTCTGAAACATGGCAATATTACATTGATTTTTGATGATATTCTAATTCATTGAGATGCACAAGTATATACACTGAAAAAAATAATTGAGATTAATAGTTACCGTTTATATAGAAAACAACCCTGAATGTCAAAATATATTGTGGATAAAAGGTGGAATACAGCATGAAATAAAGCAAGGTTTCCATCATTACATTATATAGGAAATTAGTTTGATTAGATGGACCAGATGGTCCAAATCTGCTGTCAGTAAGTATTTATGTATCTGTGTTTCTATTATCTTGTAGAAGCCTCAGGCTCAATGTGCACTCTGTGCTAGTATTATCTCTTCATAAAATCAGCTTTTCCGAATAAATGGCCGTCCCTATCTCTTGTGCTCTGTGAATATTGTCTAGTAGGATGTATTCTTTCTATTTAGTGTCATGCCTGGTTTCATTTTGGCATATCAAAGTGCTACAGTATGAATACCGTATATACTTTCTTCAGAGCAACGTTATGGATAATTATGTGAATACACAATGATGTATTTACTGTATGGTTGTATATGTATCACCAGCATATTACGCAGTCCTGCAGAAAGATGGTCACCATTCAGATGCTGTGTTAGGTGGGCTCACAATCCAATATTGTTTTGACTAATAGGAAGGCAATGAAAATATTGGGATGTTTTGGAGTGGCCTTTAACAATGTTTTCCCCTACAAAAAATGAAACAGAATCCCCAGGTTTTATACCACAATCCCAGTGCCAAAATCAATATAAATATAATCTCATCTCAACTCTTTCCCATTACAAATGGTACCCTACCTTTTGTCCTAGTAATGAAAACTTTGATTAAAAGATATGATACAACAAGAAAATTTTGGGGGATACTGTACAAAGATAATGAATATAAAATTATAGATAAATTTGAATGACATATTTTTTTTATCAGAAAACCCTAATTTCTCACTCCCACTATTATTTTTTGAATCAGGTTCATTTTTATTGAATTGAATTTAAAAAAGAATAAAAATGATTTATCATTTAAAGCAAGAAAATCCACAAAACATAGATAAATACTCCAGTAACAACATATTAGAAAAGTCATAACCTCATTTTCCCCCTACAACATTGCATTGGAGCAGATGATCACTCCCCTTTTTAATCTTATTATATGATTTAGTTTGTTTTTGAGTTCCCTAATGGCCGGGGGAGTAGCATCCGACCAGTGATAAACTAACAGCTTTCTAGCCTGGTAAAGGACACTAGATATACCAATAGCTACCAGCAGCTCTGGATCCACCCCCAAGTGTAATCCCAAAATGCACACATATGGAGCTGGCCTGATCTGTACCCCATATACCTTGTCAATAAGATCCAGAGTGGATTTCCAGAGGTTTTCTATATTACCGGATGCCCACATTATGGGGATCAGATCCACGTCCTCTTGCCCACATCTGGGGAATATACTGTCTTCTCTCATTCCTGTGGTGTGTAGCCGCTTCGATGTCCTATACACTCTCTGCAGTAAATATATTTGAGACAGCCTTTGACTTTCAGACACAGACAATCTAGGTATCTGAGCCAGAATCATTTCCCACTGCTCATCTAGCTGGCCGGGACCTTCCATCATGTGCTTTCCCTTATCATTTTGCCCTCTGCATCAAATCCCTCCTCTTTACCCCATCCTCTAAAGTGCTTCATTTGGGCCTCTACATAGTATATCCACTGATTGGGCACCGCAAGTGCCCAATCTCCCTTAACTCTCCCCAACTCTCTTAACATCACATTGACTTTTTTGAAAAGTTGCATATTGATCCAGATTGGGGCGTTATGAAGGAGACACAGAAGCTTGGACATCAGTACCATTTTAACCAGGTTGACCGTCCCAATGAACGACAAAGGGAGGTGGCACCACATGTTTATTTTGGTTCTCCGTTGGACCAGCAAAGGCTCCAGGTTAAGGGATTGGTATTCCAACGGACTAGCGCTCACAATTATGCCAGATATTTAAATTTGTGCACAATGGAGAACTGTAATTGTAGGGCATCAAAGTTCGGGGAAGTGAGTCTACAAGCATCAATACAGATTTTGGCCAATTTATTTGCAATCCAGACCACTCCTCAAATTCTTTAATGATGTTCATTGCCGACAACCACCGATATCTGCAACTCCCTTAAGAACAACCACAAGTCATCTGCATACAAGGAAACCTTAGGTTCTAGAGAACTGATTTTGAAACTCCCGACCTCCCCTGACACTGGTAGTAAAACTGGTAGTGGCTCCATCACTATAGCAAAGAAGAGAGGTGATGTAGAACAGCCCTGCCTGGTGTAGCTAGACAGTTCAAAGACCTCCAAGGTGCAACTAGTTACACAAATTCATGCCCTCAGTGCAGTGAATCTGGGATCATGCCCCATCTTTGTTTACACTGCCGATAGAAACTTCCCCTCAACGCTGTCGAAGACCTTGGCTGCGTCTAATGACAGGCGCGCCCTCCCCTCACATCCCCAGAACTGAGCTGCATTCCTAGGAACAATTGCCTAATATTTATAGACATTGACTTGTGTGGGATACAGCCAGTCTGGTCCTCGTGAATTATTGATGTTATTACTTTGGACAATCTATTGGCCAGCACCTTTGCAATTAATTTGACGTTAGTTGTTAACAGCGAAATGGAGCCTTATGAATTCGGGAGCATCAGATCCTTTCCTGGCTTAAGTATTAGCACAATGATCGCTTTAGTCATAGAAGCAGGTAAAATTCCTTACTTTTCAATTCCTTTGATGACTCGTAATAGCTTAGGTGTTATGAACACTATTATTAGCTGAATTACAGGCATTTAGCTTGATATTACACTTTATTAGGACTAATCTAAACTAATGCCAGATGAGAAATTGAATCTTTTGGTAAAACACTTTCCAATTATACTGGTAGACCATACCTTGCTCTATATAGATGTGATAAAGGAATCCAGCAATTTGTATTTTGAAGTTGAAACTGTATAGTTTATGACGGCAGGTTGGTTGCTATACACAATTGTGTATGGCAACCCACCGCAGACACCAGTACAGATTGTGGGGACACAGTCTGAGTGCCGTCTCACAGACAGTCAGACTGCACTTCCACAATCTATACCGGTCTCTGTGTTGGATTCCCATACACAGATTTGTATGGCAGCTAACCTGCCGTCATAGTGTGTTAAATAAATAAATAATTAAAAAATAATAATTTGTAGGGCTTCGCAATATTTTTCAGTCTAGCTCAGATAAAGTGGACAGCTGTGTGCTGCCACCCTCAGCTGCCTAATTTTACCTTGGCTAGCAAAAAAAAATTAATAGGTCTCCGCCCTATTTTTAATCGCCAGCCAAGGTAAAACTAGGCAGCTGAGGGTTGGCTTTCTCAGTGGGGTGAAGCCCATTGCTTTAGGACCCCTCATTCTAAAGAATAACAGCCCACAGCTACCCCTGAAAATGGCGCATTCATCATAGCGCCATTTGCAGGCACTTTACCAGGCTCTTCCAGTGGCCCTTGTGATGGTGGCACACTGGGTAATACCAGCTTTGTATTGCCAACTGGTATTAAGCCCTGAGAATATTGGGCCAAGTTAGACCTGGCCATTATGAATCTCAAATAAAGAGTAAGACACAGCACAGAGGCAAATTATTTTATTAGAAATAAAATCACAGAGGTGTTCCTTGTCTTCTTTGTACCTCTGCTACATAAGAGACCGTGGGGATAAGCAAAGCAGTCTCTGATCACTAAATGACAGAGCCACGGGGATGGGTGGAGGTCACCTGAGAACAGCATTGCAGTTATTATGGCAATGGTGTCCTTCATGACCTCAGTTACTTCTGGCTTACCCGGCCGTTCATTCATTCATTCATTCATTCAGTGTCAGGGTAAGCCAGGAGTAACTGAGGTCACCCGAGGACACCATTTCTATAATAACTGGTCTCCCTGGGTGACCTCCCTACTTACAGCCGCAGGTACGAGATTCCCATCCTAATGGTTTCATAAAGCAGAACGCTAAACAGGGCTGGAATCACGCACCTGTGGCTCACACAGGCGTAATGCAGTCAGATGCTTTCCCCACAGAAAGGCAAAGCACTCGGCCCCCGTGCAGGCCATAGAGGAATCTGTGCAAGCGCCAGAAAGAAGATTGGGATGAGAGAAGAGGCAGCACCCGGAAGAATGAAGAGGCATAGGAAGACCCGAGAGGCGGTGAGGTCCAGAAGGAATGAAGACCATCGGACTTGTAAGTATTACTCTACAAACAGGGTGAAAAAGTTTGTCAGGTTGTTTATTCAGTGTACAGGGGGGTAGGGGGATAAGAGCCACCTTCATAAAATGCAGCATGGGCACTGGTGAAGGTGGCAGTTTTAGTTTAAAATCACAAAATCGGTTATATATCGCATATATCATAAAATATTAATTTATCAGCGTCATTGATTATAATTAATTTATTTGATATACAGATGGTTGCAATAATTTTTTAATTTATACTTAATGTAATCAATTCAGCCAAGGCTCTCATTCAAAGATATTGAAAAGACAACCAATTACCACATTTAAGACTTGTTTAATGAAAAATAAGAAATTGCAACCTGTGACAAAAAATTTTGAGAGAAAGTGTGGGTATGTCTTATAGTCCAGATATATGGTCTGACTGTGGCTGTGGGGTGGAGCAGCGGTGGTGAAGCAGGTCATCCGAGGCAGGAGTGGGTCACCAGAGGTAGAAGTAGGCTTCAGCAGCTCCTGCTGGTGATCATGTGTGTACACTGCTTAGGCTACTTTCACATTACGATTTTTTAAAATCCGATGCTGTCCGATATAAATCGGACAGCATCGGATATAAACTGATCCCTGCAGTCGGATGCCAAATAGGCATCCGATCCGACATCTGAAGGATCAGTTGCTGTCATCAGACCTGTCAGCTGTTCTCCCCTGTGTCCCCCTCACCTCCCCTGTGTGTCCCCCTCTGTTTCCCCCTCTTCACCCCTGTGTGTCCCCCTTCTTGTCCCCTGTGTGTCCCCCTTCTTGTCCCCGTGTGTCCCCCTTCTTGTCCCCTGTGTGGCCCCCTCACGTCCCCCAGTGCTCCCCCTCCTTTCCCCTGTCCTCCGGAATAAAAAAAAAAAAAGTTCATGCTCACCTCCCCCGAGCCCCCGCCGTCTCCTGCCGTCTTCCTCTAGGCTCCCGGTGGCTCCCGCAGGCTCCCGGTGTCAGCATAGGTCTTCCTCTGCTGTTCAGGACCTGCGGTGATGTCACAGTCACGTGACTGGGGGTTCACCATGGTAACCCACGGTCACATGACTGTGACATCACCGCAGGTCCTGAACAGCAGAAGAAGACCTATGCTGACACCGGGAGCCTGCGGGAGCCACCGGGAGCCTAGAGGAAGATGGCTGGAGACGGCGGGGGCTCGGGGGAAGGTGAGCATAAACTTTTTTTTTTTTAACCCTTGTGCTCCCAGTAGGAGCATTTTTACTGTACTGAGCATGCTCAGTACAGTAAAATAGGGTCCGAGGAGACATCAGATGTTTCCTCGGACCCTTCTCCATAGGGCCCCATGTTATAGGGATCGGGTCAGATCGGATGTGCACTAAATGCCATCCGATTTGGTCCGATCCGATTCTGTCAGATTTTATTATCGGTGCAAAAATCGGTGCAGGTGCCGATTTTTGCACCGATAATAAAATCGGACAGAATCGGATCGGACCAAATCGGATGGCATTTAGTGCACATCCGATTCGGTCCGATGCCCATAGGGCTGCATGGGGCCAAATTCGGATCCGATGCTGTCCGATTTTCATCGGACAGCATCGGATTTAGAAAAATCGTAGTGTGAAACCAGCCTTAAGTAAATTTTTATATTCACTGCTTACCCCACCCATCACCTCTCAGCACTGAAGCCAGTGCTGAGAGGGGGGAGCAATGATGGGTGAGGGGGAGTGGCACATATTAAATTTTCTTAAACAGCATACACACTTGATCACCCACCACTGCTGCATCCGTGTGCAATCACATGTGTCCCGCTATTAAAGAAAATGAATATTCATTGCTTCCCACCAACACTGTGTGAGAGAAATGCATATCACAGCTGGCATCAGCAGTTGGATGATTATATTTGCTGTCCATTGCTCACCCACAGCAACACAACATCTTCTCATGCCGGCAGCTGACGATATAGTCTTATATACAGTATATATAACTACATAGACTTATAGTCCGAAAAATCTGATAATCAAACTGAGTAAACAATACAAAGATCAAAAGACCTGGTTCCTTTGGAGCAAATTTATTAATTATAACTTTTAGACCCGTTTCTTCAGGACAATCCAAGATGCACCCTTGACTACTGCAGATAGGATATGCACTTAATCAAATATAAAAATGTCTCACTTCTGTTTGATTTAATTTATTACTAATAATTCAGCTGAAGCACAAACTACTCATCCACCTTCTTATCCTATTCCTGGTTGTGATTCCAAACATTGCATCTACAGTAGATGTCAGATAACATGTTAACAAACAATGTAACTAAGTTTTGTAATTAACTATGAATATTTATTTTCTCTTTTGTTCTATGATGTGCCCCAGGGCTGTGGGGTACTCAGAACTGGGCTGTGGTGCATCTTGGGAGTCACAGGGGTCGAGACCTGGCTCCGTGACCCTGGGTTTACTGTTAAAAAGATCTTGGGGAATGATAGGAATAATTATTTGTGATGCCACCTGTGGTTTGTGGCTATGAGTAGCCACTGCTGCTGCACAACCTCTGTGGACGAAGGATAGGCAGCGGGGATGGATTGGCTCCCCACAGGTCGAGTGGATCCCCAGGGCAGTGGATGTTGGAAGGGTGTAGGGTGCAGGATGGAGGGTGCGCAGTAAAAAGACAGACTCATGGCCCCTTTACACGCAGCTACAGGTGACAGGTTTTCCACAGGTAACTTACTGGTTGCAGTGAAATCATAGAGACATAGTTCTATCTTGGTGCTGTGTACAAATGGAACTATGTCTCCATGATTTCAATGCAACCAGTAAGTTACCTGTGGAAAACCTGTCACCTGTAGCTGCGTGTAAAGGGGCCATCACGGTTTGTAGGTTCCTCAAGTCCTTTACTGGCAATACCAGTTCAACCACATGCATGTTGCTGTGAGTCCGTGTAACCTGGGAGCAATTTGGGGTTCTCCACACCGGGTAAGTTCCAAAGCCTCCCTGCTGTGCTTTCTCTTGGCAGGTCCCTGCTGCTTAAAGCTGAGCTGCGGCCCTCTCTCCTGCGTGTGCCTGTATGACAGGTGTAATATTGTTATATCTTCTGCAGTGTGTTTGTTGTCTTCCCTGTTTGCATTTTCTGCCCAGTAACAGTGATGTGAGATGAGCTGTGGCAGAAAAAGGGAGAGCTGGGAAAGGGAAGAGATTTCATTAAAGTATGATCACTTGACTGAGCAGTTCAGCATATCTGTGTGTGCTTCTGGATTCATCGTCATCTGCACTACAACACTACAATTGGCGACGAGGAAGCGTTCATTCATCAGCTAAAGGTATTTCAGTGCCACAAGATCATCAGTGCTCACCATGGCCTGTCTACCTGCATTCCCAGCTTTTGATGTGCATCAGTCACAAGCAAACCTAGCAGCATGTTGGGATAAATGGCTGAAGCGCTTTGAGATATTTCTGCAAACCATGAACATAGCTGATGATACAAGAAAAAAAGCCATGTTATTACACTATGCAGGGGAGCACGTCTATGATATATTTACTACTGTGAGGCACCGCCGGCATGATCCTCATGGCCGGGGCGCATCACATGCAGGATCAAGGTATGATCCTGTGCACACTGGCCGGTTTGACTGTGATAATACTGTGTGAACCAACTGTGAACACAAGGTTTCATGTTACTAATGAGCGGCAGTGAGAGTGGGATGAGATCGAGGAGTCCCTAAGGAATGAGGGCTGAGTGCTGACAACCCGTAACACAGGGAGTTAACCTGAGCTGTGTGAAAGGCTGATTACCCGCAGCTAAGGGGGTGTGTCCATGTGGGAGTGGCTGGCACGATAAGAGGCAGCCAGCTGAGTGATTGTTCATTTCATTCAGATTCAGAGAGAAGCTGAGACTCGTGCTGAGAGATTCAGATGGAAGCTGAGACCAGCCAAGTGCAGAGCAGTCTAGAGGCTCTGTGTGAATGAAGGGAGCATGCTAGCTCCAGGCCGGTGCCAAGGTCCGCGGTTGTGATAGCACCTGGTGGAAAAGCCGTGGCTGAACCCGGTGGATACTGGTCCGGGCGTGGGGTGAAACACGTCCGGGAAAGGAGCCCTTGGTGGACGCTTGGTGGACCCGTTACACAGGTAGCGAGACCCGGATCCGTGCCCGGTAAGACAGCGGTTCCCGTGTAACGGAGTGAGCTGTGTGTGATTAATGCCAGGCGGGCATAACCGCTATTGGGTCCGACTAGGCAGTCGGTAAAGGACCCGTTGATGTATGTAGGGGCTTAGGCAATTGCCCTGAATGTAAGATGATAACCTATGTAAGAACATTGTATAATAATGTGGGGAGAAAGTGACCCAGCCAGTATGGATGATGTTGGAGGCGTTCCGTCCCTGTGGGACGAGAGGGAGGCTTGCCCTGCTGCTTGCAGAGGGTACCCGTCCCTCAACCACGGCCTCTAATGGTGTGGGTGTGCCTGTGGTGCCAGACACAGGGGTAATAGGGCTCCTAGTAGGTAACGGATGAGGTTCCCGTGTACTATGGTTTGCCAGTCCCTGTAATGGGCCATGGAGGAGCCACAGTCCATGGATGATGGGCTGTGAGCGTGTGGAAGAAATGTATGTGATCCATGGACGTTTGAATGATGGATCACACATGGTATGTAAGGCCCGGTCAGGCAGGAATCCTGACTACGGGGTAATGTTATGTCATCGAGCTGGGTGACTAAAGCCAGGCGGCAGGAACCGCCATTGGGACCCACAGGGCCCGTTGAGGCGTATGTAACGAAGGTCAGAAGCAGGGGTTAAAAGGGCTCCTCGAGTGGGGACACCATGGTTGAACCAGGTGGACTCTGACCGGGACGTAGGCGGAGATACGTCCAGGAAGGAGCCCCTTGGGGATACATGACATACCCGGTACTCAGGTTGCTCAATCCCTGTTATGAACCCGGAGGGGTCATCGTCGAAAATATAACACATGTATTTATTATAAATGTACTGTAAGAAATGTATATAGGCCGGAGGCTGTAGCCACCACGGGAGCTGTTAGTAGAGCTCCAATGGGGACAGAGAGATGGTTACAGGTCCCGGGTTACTATAAGCGTTATGTGCAATATATGTATTATGTAATGTTATATGTACATGTATGGTGTTTATAATCAATGTGATATGTGTCAAACATGCTACCCGGGTTATGCTATTAATATGTGAAAATAAACGGGTAGACATTGGTTAAACTTATAAACACGTGTTTGTTGTCGTTTTGCAAGCGGGTTCCCCGGTTGCTACCTCACACTACTCTGCCTAATACAGGGGAGGACAAGGACTATGAGCTCAGCAAAGCAGCATTAAGCAAACACTTCTCCCCGCACAGAAATGCAGCATTTGAAATCTTCAAATTTAGACAATCAAAGCAATCAGCCACAGAAAGCATTGATGAATATCATGTCCGGCTATGGCACCTTGCAGCTTACTGTGAGTTTACAGACGTAGACAAACAAATCCAAATGCAGATATTACAAGGATGTGTTTCTTCAAAGTTAAGAAGACAAGCACTCAGAGACCCTACTATGACCCTAGCAAAACTATTAGACACAGCACGTATAAATGATACTGCAGAGAAACAGGCAAAACTCATAAAGAGCAGTGAGCCAGAAGCGCCATCTTCCATAGCAAAGCTTACACAGAAACCACAAGTACAGGCGGCAACTTGTTACAACTGCGGTGGGTAGTATCCTCACCAGAACGTTTGTCCAGCAAAGGGTACAACCTGCCATAATTGTGGAAAACGAAACCATTTTGCAAAAGTGTGCAGATCTACACCGCAGCAATCTGCTCGTCCCACAGTACAGCCCAGGTCACAGAAGGTCCAAGCACTGCAGCCTAATGACGAGGCTCAAAGCACTTACTTATTCTCAGTGACTGAGGAAGGATCTCGGGCTGTGCACATGATTAACAATCCAAAACGAGTCATCCTCATAAATGGCAATCCAGTGGAAGCCCTGGTGGACACAGGGGCGTCAGTCAATGTCATCAGTCATACAATCTATAATCAGCTCCTGAATAGACCTGCTCTACAAAATACCAGCCTACAGATTTTCCCTTATGGTTCCACAGCTGCGTTGCCCCTGTGTGGCAAATTTAAGTCAGAACTCACAGCTGAAGGGAAATCCATCACTGACACTTTTTACGTAGTGGAGTGCTCTGCAGATACGCTTCTCAGCTGCAGCAGCGCAGTGTCTCTAGGCCTGGTGAACCTGGTCAACAGCGTTACAGGTTCTTCAGTCCCACATATTATGCAGAGGTAACCCAGTCTCTTTAAAGGCCCTGGTAAGCTAAAAGACGTTCAGATAAAGTTACATATTGATCAGTCGATACAGCCCTCCATCCAACCTCACAGGCGCATTCCCTTTCATGTCCGCAAACTTGTGGAGCAAGAATTGCAAGACCTGGAGGCATCTGATGTTATTGAACAGGTTGAAGGCCCAACTCCCTGGGTCTCACCAATCGTTGTTGCACCTAAACCAAAACAGCCTGGTAAAATACGGCTTTGTGTGGATATGCGGCATGCCAATCTAGCTATTCAAAGAGAAAGGCACATCACGCCTACTATTGATGACATTCTCACAGATCTGAATGGTGCAAAGGTGTTTTCAAAAATTGATCTAAACTCCGGCTATCATCAACTTGAGTTGCATCCAGACTCCAGGTACATCACAACTTTTAGTACTCATATGGGCCTGCGTAGGTTCAAGAGGTTGAACTTTGGTATCTCATCAGCTGCAGAAATCTTTCAAAATGTTATCAGTCAGGTTCTGTCTGGAATAGCGGGAGTCCTCAACGTCAGTGATGACATTCTCATATACGGAACAACCCAAGAAGAACATGACATTCACCTGGAGCAAGTGTTTCAGAGACTGCAAGCCTGCAATCTAACTGTCAATCCATCAAAATGTGAGTTCAATCAAACGTCATTAAATTTTTTTGGATACATCTTTTCAGGACAAGGTGTGTCAGCAGATCCTCAGAAAGTCACTGCCATCAAATCTGCTGGTCAACCTCAAAATGCTTCAGAGGTTCGCAGCGTTCTAGGACTGGTCACATACTGTGGACGATTCATACCCGACCTAGCCACTATTTCTGAACCCCTGAGACAACTCACAAAGAAAGATATTCCTTGGTCATGGGGTACTGAGCATCAAGCATCGTTTGACGCGTTGAAGTCCAGCCTAACTGGTGACACTGTCATGGCTTACTTTGACCCATTAAAGTCCACCGAACTGATTGTAGACGCTAGCCCGGTAGGCCTGGGTGCAATTCTCACAAGTGTCCAACAATGGCAACATATCTACAATTTCCTATGCAAGCAAGAAATTAACAGATACAGAACAGCGCTACTCACAAACTGAAAGGGAAGCTCTTGCAGTTGTGTGGGGATGCCTTCACTTTCATCTGTCACTCTTTGGACACAAGTTCACAGTCGTAAGTGACCACAAACCGCTTGTTCCAATTTTCAACAAACAATCTTCCAAACCCCCTCCACGAATTGAACGCTGGTTGCTCCGCTTACAGAACTACCATCTTCAACTGAGATATGAGGCAGGAGTTGGAAACCCGGCGGACTATTTCTCAAGACACCCAATACCACAACCTACTAAGGACAACATTCCAGCAACTATTCTAGCGGAGAAACATGTAAATTTCGTTGCTGCACATTCAGTGCCAAGAGCTATGACCATGGAGGAAATACAACAGGCGGTGGACTCTGATCCCCAACTTCAGTTGGTGATAGAATCTGTTCGGTCTAAGAAATGGAGCTGTTTTCTTGCTGAGGCTCACCTTCAACCACCAGATCGAGTAGGTTACTTGGAGGCTTTCTTTAATGCACGACATTCACTCGCAGTGTCGGACTCATGGTACCTTTACACGCCGCCACAACAGGATGCATACAACCCGCTACAGGCTACAAATGTAGCTTGTGGCGCCAATATCGCCCGTAGTAGCGGCGTCTGAAGACGGGACGACACAGCCGGCTA